>JAJHUR010118445.1:2731-14010 GCA_027495735.1 Lutjanus campechanus
CCTAAAACCCCAGGATTGTTTTGTGAACTGAAGACCTTCACCCATCATCACATCGGCATAGTGGTGAGTACATACTGAATGGCTTATTCTCACAAAGTGGAATATCGCTTTAAGGCTTTCGGGGGGACAGTGGGATTGGGCCTGTGTTTGCTGTGATGCACGGTCATGAGAGATTTGGGTTTTATGAGAGGGAATACGTGAGCTGAGTTTATGTTGGTCAGGCCTAAAACTACAGCCCAGTTGTTCCAAAGCTCGTAAAGCTCCAATAGGGAACAAACAACTACTGCTCTGACCGCAGGGACCAGGTCAGTCATTGGATGACACACCAGCTCATATACTGATGTGGTTATGATAGAAATCCTGTTTTCCTCTGCAGCCTTTACAGGCAACAGTGCTCTCTGCAGATCTGTGCTGTTGCTCCACTCTCAACAGGAAATGTTTTGAATTTTAAAAATTTGTTCTCTCCTCTGTCAGAGGGCACAGAGATGATTTGGAGATTGTTCACAAAAACACACGATTTTTATTACAATAACTCAAGTCAGCTGTAGGCTACAGTGCTTTGGAATATTTAAATAAGAAAAAACTCAGTGCATCCCTGCATTACACAGTGCACAGATATGTTTAACCCTTGTGTGGTGTTCATGACTGTGGGAACGGTTTTCAGTGCTTACCGAAAGAAAAATTCAGCAAATAATAATTTTTTTAACCTGAGACACATTGGCTTTGGTTCATTTTCTGTGAAGAACATATAAAAGAACACATTTTTAATAAGTGCACCCTGTACACCCCCCTACACATTATTACTATATGTATGTACAGTATGCATGTGTTTGTGTGTGTGTGTGTGTGTGTGTGTGTGTGTGTGTGTGTGTACATGCAACACACAGTAAACTCTGCCCTTCACATTTAAAAACAAAACATAGTGATGAAAAAACCTTGTTTCTTTGATATTTGTTCAAGATAGACATTTTTTCCACCCATATCTTAATTATAATTGATTTTTTTATTACATTTTATCAGGAAAAAAACAAATAGCACTTATATTGAAAAATACAATCTAACAAATGGGAAATATTAACTATATATGCTGTCTATATTGCTTATAATTGAGATAAAGTAAACATCTAGTCATCAAGTATTTTTACATACATTGTTACGCTGTATTGATTAAAAAACCTAAAATCCCTGAGTACACCACACCCGCAAACAGTGGCTGAGTAACAAAAAACATGAACACCACACAAGAGGCCTGTGGGCCAAATCTGTCCCCCCACCAATTCATAATTGAAACAAACTGATTTGCACTGTTTTCTCCATGTTTTATACAATAGTATAATTTGAGCTGTTAGTAACAGAGAAGGCTGATCCTTGTGTGATGGCCTTTCAAGCTGTGCAAAGTGCATTAGGATCAGAAAGTGAACACTACAGGGGAAGACAGTTATTAGCTGAAGAGGAGCAAATGTTATGCAGAAATGAGCATAAAAATTCTGATCCCATAAATGTGTTTTTCAGACTAAAAGAGCTTAAATATGCTTTTTATTCTAATGCTAATAATGACAAAATTAACATTTAATAAAAAGTATCATCATTATCATTATCATCAATCTTAAAATAATTACATACACAGTCTCGTACCCTTTTTTACCATTTTCCAGACTTCATTTTGCTCTCGAAAATTTTCTATAGTCACGATTCATCTCATTAGTTAGTTGCTTTGGTTCCAGGCTGAATTCTAATAAGGGTTTTCTGAAATGTTCCGGGAAAAAGTGGGCGTCACTGTTGAGCTCTGTTATGTTGAATGAAACTGTCAGTCTTTTTACCAAGTTAATTTCGGGAATAAATAAGTTAATTTGGAAATAAAGAATTTCAAAGAAAGATGAGTTATGGGCCTTTTAATATTTATTCTTTTCCCTCATAAATAATATTATTATTAATGTTCATTTATTAACTGGCTCTTAACCTCCTGCCACTTTGCAAATCAAGCTGAACATCCCTTGTTTAGGGGACGATGTACACTTCAGGCGTACAACAGGTGAGGTGCTACTGTATGAAAAAGTGCTGGTCCCCTCTGCTTGTGGATTTACTGCCCTTTGGTTTCCCCCTCAACCCCCTCCCTCATTTGACTTCCTCCCCTCTCAGGTGCCTGCAGAAGCATAGAGGGTCCCATGTGTTCGCTCATCTGTCCCTTGACACACATTCCCTAAACAAGCACTCTCCAAAACACTGCTGGTTGCCATGGCAGTGCTACTGGCCTGAGTAAATAAGAGAGAGGGGAAATAATGTCCTTAGAGGAAGGGAGTGTTGAATGTGGTGGGGGGCCAGTAGTGTGTGTGTGTGCGTGTTTGTGTGTGTGTCTCTTTGCCACTGTACTGCTGCCATGGGAGAGCTGCCTGGCAGAATCATTACCCTCTGTGCAAACACATACTGACGTCTCGATTTAACTCAGCCCTGCCACACACGAACATGCACACACAGATATTAACACAGGCATATGTACACACACATTTTGCCCGCGTCCACCACAAATGCTCAGTTAGGTGGTGTCAAGTGTTTTGCAGATGCTCACTACTCACCACCATATCTGAGCCACATGTGCTCATTATTTTAATTGCATATTTCCTCGTGTTTGTTTACAGAATGGCAACTTGTACAGTAGATCTGAAATAAACCACATCTACTGTTTCTGAATTCATCTTGTTTAGTCTGACACACAAAGGTAAAGCATGTTTAGTCTGGTTCATTATTTCCCTTATAATTTCCTCTAAATGCTGCTTTGCTTAAAATAAAAGAAGCTTGGAGCCTCCAGTTGCCCAAAAACAGGTTATGAGTCAGCATAAGGTAATGAGTAATTACAGTGCATCTAAACAAAAACACACACAGACACTCTGCAGCACATTGCTAGTCTGAGGCACTGACGCTGAAATTTTGGGTGATTCTGAGCATGTTTGTTGGGAAATTATCATGTCATGAAGTAGTGCAGCAGTGTGCATACAGATGCACGTCCATGTATTCACAAACACACATTTGTCCCTCTGTACTGGTGATGTTCCTTATTAAGAAAGCTGGACAATAATTCTAGTTAGGGCTGGCCAAAAGCTCCACAGTTTCTTCATCCTCTGCATTTGCCAGGTCTAACAGGTTGAATAATCCTAATTCTTAGGCCACTGAACTGTTAAATGCTCACAATGGTGATTGTTTTCCCATTTAACTACTGAGGGCTGATGACGATAGTTTTAGTGATGGCTGAACATGCTCTTAGTTTTCTGTTGTCACATGTTTTTTTTGTAGCTGATTCTGTTTGCCTACATCTCTGTGTGTTCCACTGTATATTTTACCTGGTTACAAGACAAATTTCCCCTCAAGGAAAATAAAGTTAATGTTGAAGTTGGGGCTGCCTCCTAATAGTCAGCTGAACTGTTAGTGGGTGAGAAGAAAAAAAAAAAACACCTCAAAGTCCATTTGGGAACTGCACCTTGCCATTACGCCTGGGCCACACTGGCCGCATGTACCTGTGTGTGACGGCTACCTCACTGGACTGCTGCTATATTTGCTATATCTTTTTAATACAGCTGGGGTGCTTTAGACAATAATTCTTTGTAAATGAAGTGCTGAACAAACACAGAGGAAACATTTATGAATGAAATCCATGACCAAATAGTCATACATTGTGTGTTACCCCTAACCTGCTCATATGTGTGCTGAAATTGAAAGCAAGAGCCTCTGTGACATACACACACTACTCATGCAGCCACTGTGGCCTGGGACAAAAGTATCCAGATTGTTGCAACATGGACCTTTTCCCTTGTAAAACTGAAGTCACTTACCAGCACACTGACTGTGCTGTAGCTATCATTAGTTAGTTGTTAACTTAGTCAGCAGTCTTATTGGACTGGGACACAGCTAAGACCGACAGAGGCCGGTTTGAAAACCAGGAAGACAGTTCTGAGGGGACCTACAGTTGCTTCGACCAGAACTCTGACTCGGGGGGTGATGAAGGCACGGTGGGTTCATGCGGGTACAGGAGGTGTGAAGCAGTTGATGAGCAAGTTTGTAGCAAGTTAATTTGTTAGAATAAGTCATCCATTTGGCAGACAGCTCACTTCATGTCCCAGAAATATGTATTTAACTTATGACTGCTAGTTGAATGGGAAAAATCTTTAGTCAGTGGCAGTCCTAGTTAAAGTTTAAGTTGACTTTCAAGGTCTAACTCAAACTGGTCCTCACAAAGATAGACATTAACAATCATACACACACACACTTGCTCTCTCTCACACACACAGAGGACCATTGACGCAGCTAAATACCAATTAGAGACTGATGAGAGACATGAATAGAGGAATGCAGGACTAAGTGAAAGTTTAGTCCTTACTTGTCCAAAGTCCACCATGGGTTCCTTTTTTCAGTCTCAGACTTGGAGAACATACTGTTACCTGCGGACCCTCCTGCTACCCCTCACTCCCACTGGTTGCATATCACATCGTCTAGCCGTAAATCTTATTGGGGTTTCTTGATGTATCCTTGTTTTAGTTGGCACTGCTCTCTGCATATATACATGCACGTGCACTTATATTTATGTGCACGTGTGAGTACAGTAAGGTACTGTACAGTTTGTGTGAAGTGCATACATCACATGAGCATACTGTACTGTGTGTGCACTCATGGCTTTGTTATTGCACATATAAACTGGTGATTAATAGAACTCAGCTCTGCAGATGAAAATAAAAATGTCTCTGGTCTTTAAAGGATTTAGTTAATTTGTGACGTTGCAGCATAAAAGCATTCTGCCAAATACTAAGGTTTCAGCTGAAATAATCTTTGATTCAACTTGGCCTACTTTTCAAACTTTTCATTTTAGCTCTCTTAATCTCCTCAATTTTCTAAAGTCCCAGTTCTTATGCCAGCCGTCTTTAAACTTACATGAATATCATATAATTTAAAAATGTCAGCTTCATCAAAGCACGGGAATGATGATAAAAACCGCCTTTATGAGATTTACTAGCTTTATTAGCTTTTGCAGCACATGTGAGCTGCCTGAACAGTTTTCTTTCCATGTCGGACATACGAATGACAACAGAAAAAAGAAATGAAGTTTACTAGTTCCTTAGTTACCACTACTGTAGGCTGCTTAAAAACAAACCATAAAATACACCTCAGTGCATTTTACACACACATAAAGCATGGTTGGGACACCCATTGGACCAATTCACTTGCATGGCGGAACTACCCATTGCATCATCAAAAAGCAATGACGCCCTGCTCTATCTAAATCATGTGACCCTGCCCAGCCCTTACTTCTGGCCCAGTGGGGTCCCTGCCTGGGAAGACACTAGCCAAGTCCAGTTGGCCCTCCGTTACATACCTAATCATCCAGGGTCCAAAGACCACATCTGGAGCTAACCAAGACGTGCAGGCCCGAGGCGAGCCAGAGTGCAGCCCGTCATGGTCAACACACGCTGCTGCAGAGCAGCTAAAGCACCTGGGCTCTGTCTGGATACCAGAGCCCAAAGCCTGCAGGCACAGAGTGATGTTTCAGTCTACATCCTAACTGGGCTTGTCAGATTGGTAACAATTTAATTGTCCATCTGCAGCTAATAAATTCACTAAGTAAAAAATATATTTCAAACCTCCCTTTCCCTGTGTGTGTGAGTGCCTGCGTGCATGATCGATGGACCTTTAGCTTGTCTGCAGCTAATCTTGAATACTGCTGGACTGATTGGCCTAATTTCTTTGTGCACATTCGTGACTGTATGCCGAAGGACTTCTGCAATTCTGAATTTTGGAAAAAAAAAACTTTTCTTATGGCTCCAAATAGCCACAGGCAATATGCTTTCAGGTCATCCCATTCTTGTGAAAGTGATATCTCAATAACGCCCTGAGGGAATTTCTTCACACTTGGCACAAATAACCGCTTGGATTGACAGATGAACCGATTAGATTTTGGTAGTTAAAGGTCAAAGGTAAAGGTCGCTGTGACCTCATGTCTGTCCCTTTCTCTACAGTAGGTGCTTCACCATCTGTTGCCTGGCAGGGATCTGCACTCTACTAAGTGACCTCTTCTAGTTTAGAATGTGTTAGTGTTGTGTGGACAGAAGAATGGCAGGACTGTCTACTTTAAGTATTTAGGGGAAAAAAGTGTTTCTGTGTGTGTGGTCATATATGAGTGTGTGAAAGCTCTATAATTGTATGTATGTATTGGCCTGGGTATTGTATGTGTGTGTTGGGAGGTTCTTGGCTATAAGTGTTTATGGTTATTCTGTATCTCCAAGCCTACATGAGAATTAGCAACATGAGTAAAACTTGTGTCAGTCTCAGCACCCCATAAATCTCCTCCCCACCCTGTCCCTGGCTGATGACACACGTCTCTGTCTTGCTAAACATCTTGTTCCAAAACATTACTTGTTCCAAATGCCACGTCAGTAAGGAACACATTTTCATTAGGAGACCAGGACACACACGTAGCACTTTGCTTATATATGCAGTATACCCAGGCGGAGGCACACACAGAACATGTCCATCCACCCAGTCATGGGTGCACACATGCTTCCATGCATGAGAACACGCACACAATACGCAGAAACAAAGCATAATAGGCACAATCTGAAAATCCCCTCTTTATGTAATCAACTTTTTACAGAAGTTGCTACACAGTAGTCCCACAGTTGACAGACAAACGTTATATAAAACACACTGAGAACAGCCTCAGAGGGCCAGATGTGAAGCAATGGGACACATGGCAGAAGCCAAACACAGAGAGCTCAAGTGATGGTGCGGTCAGCACTCTGCTGTATGATGGATCTCCAGGTGTAATTAAGCAAACAGCTTGTTATCAGCAGCTATGATGGATGTACAGTAAAGTAGCAGGAAGGCAAGCCTTTCCCCTGGACACCTTAGATCCACACTCACCTGAGAGACATAACTGAAGCATAACACACAGAAATTACATCGCTGATCTCTGTATCATCTGACATTTTCCCCAGGATACCTAACTGCGTGTCCACCTGAGAGACATAAATCCCTGACAGCGGACCTATTGAGTGAGGGCCAAACACACAAACACACATGAGAGAGGACCGCCTTGGCACAGCTGTCAATCACGTCTTGGCAAAACACACCAGAACTAGAGGAGAAAACTGTAGGAAATGATGGATATTGAATTATCGGAATAACAGTCTTTGCACTCACACAAACGAACACTCATCACACAAAGTACACACACAGTGAGGTTAGCGTAGCCCTCATATGTAATTCTGTTTGATGGCTTAAACAAGCCACCACTTAGATTTCTCTCAGACTGTCTGTTTAAACACTTGTGGTGAAATATTAAATTTTCTGTTTGCTCAGGCCAAATTGGCCATTTGGCTAACCTATAGGAACAAGGCAAGAGGTATGCACCGCAGATCCCAGTGTGCACAGCAGGGTGGAGTACTCCTCAGAAGCGATATTGTCACATTTACAATATGAATATTTGAGGAGTGATCAAAGAAGAAAGACTGAGTGTTTTTAATTTAAATAAACTCAAAATTTGCCTGAATGGAACACATTTTGGTTTTTATAACAGCACTTTCTTTCACACCTTCAATTCAGGGATCATTTTAGTTGGATTGTGTGTCACATATTTCTACCTCTCAAATTCCCTTTCCTCAAGAACAACTTTTTGCTTCTTGTCCTGAAAAAGTTGACCTTTCATTACACACCCCAAAAGAAGCATATTAACTGAACCTGTGGTCAGATCTACAGCAAAATTATCTGTGACATGCAAATGAATTGGCAGCAAAATTGTAGAAATTTACTGACAATTTTGCAGTTTCTTTGTGCTGCTTTGCCTGATCAATTTTGGAGCAAACAGGTCTGTTTTGACACTACTGGGTCTTCATCAGCGTCAGAATTAACAAAGACATGAGGCAAATGAATAAAGGGAAATCAATCTGTGTGCTTCAGTCTTTATTCCTTTTTATTTTTATTTATTTCTTCCTTTCATAACTGATCTGAAAAACATCTGATCCAGCTGTGCGTTACTGGAAGATGCACAAACAATCCTTTTCCCAAAAAAATGAAGTTTGGAAATGAAAGAACAAGACCACAACACTCTCCCTCACAAACCCGATCACCTGCGTCTTGTTAACTGAACTACCTTGCCTCTAATCCAATCACCTGTGCATACCTATATAAGCCTGTTTAAACCTTCTATTTTCTTTTCTCAATTCTCATGACTCCCATCCAGAATTCTCTAAAACTCCTTTTTACACTGGACGTTTGGCATGGCCTTTGTTAGTGAATCAGTGTTCTTCACTTTCCTATAAACACAAACCCATGTGCACATTTCCATTCTCAAATAACATCATTATAAAGTTCAACTCACAGTTTTGACTGTTACTATTGAACCGTTTCACAAAAAAAACAAAACATTTTGCCCCATTAATGTGTTGAGTCAAAATGTGTGCAACATTTTGAATTTAGTGAAAAACACATTTCTTTGTTTTTGTCCGAAACAATTAATTTAATCTACACCAGATGTGAAAGGAAAAATCATGTGGATGCAGATTATTGATAAATTTTGATACTTTAAACTGTTTGGCTGTGATGCACACATGAATTTGGCACAGACGGAAACAGAAAGTGCAGTCATTACACTGTAAAGGTGATTTTAGAAAGTTCACTTTATAGCTGTCTGCACTTAATTCTCCTCAGTCACTTTGCATAAGTATTGCTGTTTGAAGATGTATTTGTTGTTGGTTGTGAGTGCGAGTAAGCGGGTGGGTGGCTTTGTAACATGAAACTACTGACTTTTTCCACTGTATTGTTTTTACTTAGATTACACAAGTGCCTCCCCCAACACACACACACACTCAGTCCCAAGGAGCCCTGGTGTAGGCCTCAGGTAGACCCTAAAACCACGACTGTAATCTCATCATCTACTGGACTGGGACTGCCGGGGAGGAAATATTGAGCACAGGTCAAAATCTCAACAAAAACTCAACACAGTAACACACACATTTGGACAGCCATGGTCTCTCTCACACACACATGCACACATACATGACGGTGACTACACAGAGATCCTGCAGCATACGGTCCTTGTAAATGTTTTTGTTCTGTTCCAACCGCAGGACCATGAGTTCAGTCTCGTTAGCTGGAAAGCCGAGTCCCTTTTGTTTAGAGGAAAGAGAATAATGGCTTGTTGGAAAGGGTTACCCTGCTTTACTTTCATGCCGGTGGTTGTTACGGATTTCTGGGGATTTAGAATAAAGCCATTTGAGGATCATGTCATTGTTCTGAGCAGCATGGATACACGGGGAATGGAAATTCACAGAATTTAGGTAGAGCCTGCAGTTCAAGATGTTTGGAAATGATGATGGAGAGAGTCAAGGTCATATTATATCATGCAAACACATGAATTTTAATGTGTGGGCATGTGCATGCATGTGGGCATCTTTATAATTTGATGCTTGTGGGAAAATGTGTAGCCTCCATACAGTATTCTTGCTCAAAAATACCAAAGAGATCTAGATAAGATCCTCTGGAGCGGAGGGGAACCTTGTGAGTGAGTCAGCGAGTGGAAGACTGGGATCTGATGAGGTAGAAAGTGGGGTTTAAGGGATTAGGATGACCCCACCTCCCAGTAAGAGCCAGAGAGGAGCTCAATCATGAGTCAGACAGACTGCTGGCCGGGGAGCAAAGTACCATACATGGCTGAGAAACACAGCCAACAAAGAAAAGAGGACATACCACGTTGCAAACAATATATAAATACACGTATGTACTGTAACATATTCCTTCAGGTACATACACACAGGCACACAAACTCTAGTGCAGGCAGATGCACCACAAGTCAACACAAGTGTTTAAATTCCAGGGAGACATCTGTAATGAGGACTGAGTCATTTGGATCTAATTATGGGCAACCAAGTGGAAAAGACGGAGTAAATCAACTCAAAGTGATTTCAGCAAAGAAAACTCAATTCCAGTGTGTAAACTCGATTCGCCATAAATTTAATTAATGTTGGTTTAAATGGAGGCACTCAGCTGATTGTGTGTCATAAAACATTGCAGAGGTTTCGACTTCTCTCTCTCTTTCCTTCTACCTCAACCCACGAGTGTGGAGTGAAACAGCAGCACTTTGGTGCCATCTTGTGTCTTCATATGCATCCTACAGCAGGCCAGACAATCCACCCTTATGAAGAACATAAAATTAAGATACTGTTTAAAATGTATGTAAAGTAGTTACTTAATATACTATAGCTATACTCAACCATGCTGAAAAAAATATGTAAAGATGTGGTATATGTTTGGGTTATCATGATACTCATCAGCATTGAAGGCCCAGTTTGTAAGATTGCCTGGGATTTATTGGCAGAATATAGAAGAAATGGAATATAATATTCATAAGCATATCTAATGTCTAATAACCTGAAAATAAAAATTGCTGTGTTTTTGTTATCTTAAAATGAGCTTGGGTGCAGGGACACCTGGAATGAATGTGCCCACCCAAACTTCCAAAAAAAAAAAAAAAAAAAACAAAAAAAAAGCCAAAAAACATGAATTTGTCCCCCATATAATTTTTTTTCTAAATTAATTACATAATTAAAAACATATGTTTAATAAGAGCTGGGTCCACTTTTGAAACACTTCACACATAAACACAATACTTTTTAAGATTTTGTTTATGCCCCAACCCGGGTATCCTGCTAAGTGGTTTGAACCGCATACGTCCTGAAAATGAGCGCTACAATGCCAGGTAGTCAAGATGTATAGAGTAAATCTGTGTCAGGAACTCATCACAGGTCAGTTAATGATACTGTTACTGAGTAAATGAGCCATTTTTTACCTACACAGGGTGTGTGTTTTTTCTACCGTAGCCAAGAACTAAACACTGACTCTGGAAAACTTGTGCAGAACATGAAAGTCCGTATCTACACACCGTAGGCTCAGCTCCATGCTTGGAAGAGGAGGGTGCTGCAATACGTTTGCAATGTGCAAGCTCTCCGCCAGAAGCTGCTAAATCCTACACACCAGTCCTTTAATATGCTGTCAGACCCCATCTATGCAGTATATTAACTTGTGTTTCTGTGTTACTCAAATCCAAACCTGTTTCCTACTTGGAGCAGTTACGTGCTGGAGTAAACACTGTAAAGACAGTGGTTCCCAACCTGGAGGTCAGGAAACCTTTAGTATAGGAGATAGATTTAAGGGGTCATGAGATGATTACCGGGTTATCAAGAGGAAAAGACCTCTTTTTGCTACACACACACACAAAACAAAATAATATATATATATATATA
>JAJHUR010118446.1:2500-10000 GCA_027495735.1 Lutjanus campechanus
ATAAATTCACTGGGAGCAGTTTCACATGTTTGCACAATGCAAAGCAGCTTCAACGGGGGCAGCTGCAGCTGGCATAGTTCTTTGTGTGAAATGAAGAACTGACTTTTCAGACTGGGAAAATGTAAAAGAAAAGAAAATTTGTTTGTAATATTTGTAGTGTAATTGAAGAATTGTTGGTTCAACTCAATATTTTAAGCTTATTGAACATGTTTTCTTAACTACAGTTCCAATTAATTAATATCAACTTAATTTGACTAGAAAAGTTTATTTGATGAGTCAATACAAATTTACTTTAACTTGTCTTTTCAAATTCAGTTAACTTAAAATTTTTTTAAGGCAGCTCTGACACTGAGTCAAAACAAATAGTTTCTTTTTACAGTGTATGTCATGCTGGGAAGGAAAGAAAAATAGATACAAGACTTCATTCGAGTATGAAACGTGTCTACTCCAGACATGACTAAGTAAAATGTCTCTTTACTAAAATGGAGAAATGAATGTTCACAGTTATTCCGTTGCAGCAACGACTCTTTAATTAATTCTCCAGCAGCATTTCATCCAACACACACACACACACACACACACACACACACACACACACACACACACACACACACGCACACACACATACATCTATGAAAAATAGGTGTTTACATGCACATGCCACAAACCAAACTGCTGTGAGTGTGTGTGTTTTTTGTGGGTGGGTGCACGTGCATGCATACAGAGTCGAATGGACACAGCCACCTCTATGTTCTCCTCAGCAGTAAACTGTTGGCTGTTAAGACAGACCGTGATCCCAGGCTGAAAGGCAGTACTCCCTTTGCTCAGGTCTGTGCTTGTCCTCTTTGCTTCACACGGTCATAAAGCACAGGATAAGGGAAAAAAAACAACAGCATGCGTGCACCAGAGTGAAGTGAAAGGGTATATATTAACCTTATTTGACCAGCTTCACTGGCTTAGTAACAGCCTCAAGTAACCTGAGTGGAAAAAGATGACATTCTGCAAAATAATGTCAGACACAAGCACCGAGTATACTTGTCGCTACCTTGAAAGAACACTTCTGTGTTTTGGAATTGCCATGCGCTCTAAGAAATAAAGTACATAACTAGAACCATTAAGCATTCTTTGGCTTGTCCTCATAGGAGAACCTTTTATGGTTTCTGGTTGAATCTTTTATTAAGTTTCCACTTTGAACCCTTTCAGAGAGTTCTACCCAGAACCATTTGTGAAAGGTCCCACCTAGAACACTGCATGAAAGCTTCAACTCAGAACCCTTCTATGGTATAATGGTTCCACCCAGAACCCTCTCTGGGGATTGTATCCAGAATCTTTCCACCTTCTAATGGTGTTAACAAGAACCCACCCAGGGGCTTATATCAAGACCGATTTAAAATGCCAATGGTTTCATTTACAGTCCACTCAGGGGGTTCTACCAAGAACCCTTCTATATTCCAAGGGCTTTATCTAGAATCGACCCGACTACTGAGCGAGTTCTACTGAGAACCCTTTTATGATATGGCACAAAGAATCCTTGTCGAAAAAAGAGCTCTTTGGATGAAAAGGCCTCTTAATGGAGTCTTGCAAAGAACCCTGTATCCAGGGAGTTCTACCAAGACCACTGTTATGTTATCGTACAAAGAACCACTGACGAAAGAGATCTTCAACAATCATTGAAGAATTCTTTCTTACAAAAAGGGTTCAATAGATGAAAAGAGTTCTTAGTAGAACCCTCAGTCCTCCAAAGAACTTCAAAAAATGGTTCCTCAGAAGCAAATGGTTTTGAGTAGAACCTCAACCCTTCAGGAAGAACCCCTTTGGGCCCCTTATTTCTCAGAGCATGGGAAGAAGGAGTCAAACACCCGGCCCCCACACACACACACACACACACACACACACACACACACACACACACACACACACACACGCACCTCTGGCTCGTACAGAGACCACCTCATTCCCGTCTTTCCACTCATGGAAGGTGCTAATGTTTGTCGTCACTCGACACAAACAAGCTGGTTGCCTCTCGTGTGTGTAAAGGACTCCACCATTTATCAAAATATTCAACGTAATGCTCCCTGCTGCGGTGCCCAACATCTGGTGGTCTTTCCCGCCCCTACCCAGAGGTGTCACGGTAAAATGTTTCCCACTGGTGCATAGTAGAGGTATGAGATTACATAGTTCCTGTCAGAGAAGAGAGATGTATGCATAGGGGCAGTTGAACAGCTGGTTGGCAGCGATTACACTTCAGTTATCTTAAACAGAGGCATTCCTTTGTTTGAAGGTATTTTGATGTGATACCCCCTAACCACCCACAGCGGTGATGTAATCAGCAGGAGGTGTGAAGTAAAACAAGCCATGCTCACCTGTGTTTGTACGAGTCACTGCTTTCTAAGGAAAATAAATGGCAAGTTGTTTTGAATTCAGGAAGAAAAAGTCTTGTAAGAGAGCTTTCATTGTATGTGTGTGTGTGCTTACAAACTCACACAGTGTGACATACAGTCATAAATACAGTGTACACAGACGCAGAAAGACCAGTTCTCCCACCCAAATACGTCACTGGTCTTGCAACAAACCAACACAGCTACACACACAGACACACGCAAATTTTAATGCTTTTATTTGAGCTGGGCTTGAGCTTTTTTCTTTATCACATAATAATTAGTGAGTAATGCAGTCACACTACATAACTTTCAGAGCTGTTAGATACCTGTTGCTTTCGCATGAAACAACTTTCTGTCTTGTAACTGGTAATCTTGACTTCGTTGTGTTTTGCAGACTATATGACTGAGTGGTGACAGGGATCACACGTTATTAGAACTTTCATGAGCAGGAGTCCCCAATGAGCCTGTCTGCACTCCAAACTACGTTTTATTATGAAAACACACAACATTAGATGATTAAAGGTGCAATATATGACATTCAGTCTCACTAGATACCAGCAGACAACTATTTGCTATGTAAAGATATATGGTGTCCTTAGCAGGAAATGACGTCACCCTCCCTGTGTGTTAGCCAATCTTCTCTTCTCAGCTTTGTGCTCGTGCGCATGCATGTTCGTGCGTGCAAGTCCTTCGCTGTCCTCTGCACTTCTCATGTTACAGCTAAACAGTGCACTAAAATATGTTTGTGAAGACAGGTAGGTTAGAAATAGCGTGGCAAAGTCACGCCCCTTCCAGTGTGTGCATGAAATGAATAATCTTGTGCCATCTTTGATCAACACTGCCTAGTTTCACATTTTGATCAGAGTTTCAGGAGTCTCCGTTGGAAATCAGAGCCAAGAAGACAGCCGCCTGGTTCACAATAGATCTCATATTACAGCTTAACAGTCCACTGAAATATGTTTCTGAGAACATTTTTAGGGTGTTTTGTACTGGCGATGCTGGTGGTATACTGCAGCCTCTATAGGAAGTGCATGTCATTTGTAGCACCTTTAATACTAATCCTCAGGGTACAGCATACTACTGTTGTAGCTGCTGGAGGTGCAGCTAGTTTGAACTACTTTATGACTACTAGTAGCCTAATTTTTAGCTACTTTTTGCTAATTTTTTTCTACGTTTTGGCTTGTCTGGATGCTGCGGCTGTTCTCTCATCTCTCTTCTCTGTCTCTCCTTCTCAACTCCTCTCCTCCTCTAGTCTGTGTTAGCTCTCATTGGCTGTAGCTGTTGCGTGACTCCCTGACCCATGCCCAAAAAACAACAAACAACAAACCAACACAGCTACACACACACACACACACACACACACACACACACACACACACACACACATTTTAATGCTTGGCCTTTTTTCCTTAAGAAAGGAGATATCACATGATAATTAGTGAGTAATTTAGTCACAATACATAACTTTCAGAGTTGTTAGATACCTGTACCGTTCACACGAAACAACTTTCTGTCTTGTAATTGGTAATCTTGACGTTGTTGTGGTTTGCAAACTATATGACTGATTAGTGACAGGGGCTCAAGCTCTCGGATTGCATCTTTTAATAGTTCGCATATAGTGATCATGCACTGATTAGCCAGATTTTGTTACGTTTGGAAGAGCCAAGGTAGCCCACCACAGTTTTATGCTAAACTAAACTAACATGTTGGTGGCTTGGGCTACATTTCCTCTGTGCAGATATGTGAATGGTATTGATCTTTCTATCTAATTTTCAGCAAGAAAAAAGAAATCCCATTACCCCTTTCATGCATAGTTGTCACTACAGTGGACAGCTAATAAAAAGCCATTTATCGTATATGCATGGGTTTTGATGGTATAGTTGCACATCAGCCACCAAAGCAGACATGTATCATCTCATATACAACCGCCCATTGGCCAGTCATTTTAAGTGCAACATAATTTTCTCAAAACCAAGATGGCTGACAGAAGGCCAGAAACACTGAGCATTTTAGGAATATCTTGCCAATCCTTCTATAGTGGGAGGCCCTTGCAGGTGAATAAATGTTTTGACATCAAGTAACAACTAATGAGTATCAGAGAAGCATTGATTTTTCTGTTGAAATGAAATTACGATTCATCATTTGCCAACTAAATTAGACATCATGCATCACTGACTGTGCTTCAACCACAATTCATACTATTACTGCCGTTATGTTATAAATACTTAATCTGCAAAGAATGTTTTGGCTGTAAATCAACATAACATAACTGCTAATTACATTCTAATAACATAAATCATGTTATTAGAATGTAATTAGCAGTTATGTAACAGAACAATATTTTGTGCATCATTAGTTACATTATGTGAGTGACAATTGGTGCATTAGTGTGATAGACAAGAGAGGTATTTACCAGTATTTGAATATGTTACAATATGCAAAAACATTATTTAAACTGCATCACATATATTGTTTTATTTTGTATGATTATTATTATTTTTTTATTCATTGATTTATTAAATACATATTTCATATTTCGGAAAACTCAAATTTATGCTGTTCGCTTGAATGAACCTGTGGAAAAACAGCTTGAAAAATTTTGATTAAAAAAAAAAAAGAAGTTCAATTGTTTGTTTTTTTTCATGCCTAAAGAGGGATAAAAAACACGTGGGAAAAAATACTGACTGAAGCTGTCATAATTCATGCATGAAAGGGTCAAGTGAGAGTGTGTCAGTGAAAGTCTAGCTAAGACAACTGTTTCTCTTTATTACAGCATTTTTTTTTACCACAACCACCATAACTTTTCTGAGTTTGAAACCGATGCACTAGTAATACTGGCAGTGACTACTGTATATCACCCTTGAAAAGTCAGATACACAAATGAGTCACATTATGCTCAGCCAACGAGCTGTATGTGTCAGCTTTAACAGAGGTCTGACTATGACTATGTGAGTTTTAAGAATAAAGGTCAGTCACTGCCTAAAGTCGTTGGTGGTGCATCAGCACAAACATATAATGTGGCAAGAGGAAGAGTCTCAAAATTCATGTCGACATACGACAAATACAGCAAAACTGCATTAGCAAAGAGGAACACTGCTCACCAGCAGACCCTCACCCACAGCGGCTACATGAGAAAAGATTAGCAACACTGTCAACTACAGCCTCAGAAATGACCACGACCTGATGTATCAACACCTCCCACAGGCTGAACAAAAACTAATAATTATGAGCCGTACTTGTTTGGTATTTACTTCATGGCTATTGTTAAGTGTTGTAAGGTGTTTCTGCTATTTTCTCCACCCCTGTATGCTCAAAAACACAAAAGCTGGAATGTAAAATATGTGTTTACTTGTGCAAAAACTATAAACAAAGACAGAAAGAGACCCTCTAATTGAAGACGATGTGGAAAACAACCATCATGTTAGCAGTAATTAGATCCCACCTGTCTCCAAGAAGTGTTGGTACAAATACAAGGAAACGGGACAGTAAGACCATATGCTATTCAGTAACACAGGGCTATACTCCCACAGCAGGCCCATACAGTATCTGTGACCACTCAACTGATTACAGACAAGATGGCATAATTGTTGCCAGGTGAAACAATAACACCTCGTCACAATGTGAGAGCCGCAGATGCCAGTGAAACGCCAGCGGCTCCTTTTAAGGTCCAAATAAAGTCCTCTCCCTGTGAAGATAAAACTTTGATCTCTTTACTACAGATGTTATAAAGTGACACAGCTCACTTTAAGGGTGATGATACAGGCTCCGATTGCTGATATTGTTCATTGTATTATTCCTTCTGCACAAATCCCAGTGAAATATCTGACTATGAACACGAAGGTTTTTAAAGGCTGAGTGGAGTATGTGCATATATTCTGTCTGCATTCTGGTGTCTCTTATCAACACAATAACAAATGCTTCTTGTTTGTACTAAAGAAGTAAAGCCCAGATTACAGTCATGTCCACCACACTAACTAAACCAAAAGCTCTTAAATTCTCCCCAAGTCCACTTTAAATTGTAGGGTACACTGGGGATGGTTGCAACACGGGGAGGTTACAAATTGTCTTATATTATTTCTCCAATCAGAGCAATGCCAGAGTGATGCCACCCATAGTGCACATGCTCTGTTAGACCCTCCAACCACAAGGAAGACAGTGGATATGCTTGTTTCTGAGGTATGAACAATCAAATCAATAATCAAAACTTACTGAGTTTGGATTCTTGTTTTGTTGATTTTTAATGACATGTTTAGCGAGTGTCAGCGTCTGTGTGTCTAGGTAGTACATGATGTTCTGTGATGGGATAGAGTCGGGTTGCTTGCCTCAAGTTGTTGCAACTTTCCCCAAGCTAAGCAGCCATATCAAAACAGATCACAAAACAGTATTTTCCTTTTTTTCATCTTTTAAAACTAGTCTTTGTTGCATTTTTATTCAGTAAATACATTTTAAATAAACATTTGTTGCTAATTGTGCCATTCTTCTTGTCTCACACACTGAGAGGTGGAATAGCATCTATGGTATCTGCACATAGACTGCACAGTGCTCCACCCATTTAAAGCTGTTACAGGGAGTTTTTAACTTGTTATGAAACAGTCTCAGTTTAATACTGATGTCTCTATATGACCGACATGAGCAAACAAGACCATCCACAAAGATGATGAGCTATTTCTTTATAGTTGTTCTTAAAGTCTGGCACCAGTTAGTCAGATTCCCTGTGAAAATCCCATGAAACTAGAAGAGGTCACACAGTAGAGTGCAGATCTCTGCCAGCCAACAGATGGTGAAGAACCTACTGCAATGCTAGCACAACTGCCAGATGCAATGAACAAAATATAGTATAGTAGTATAGTATAGTAAATAATAGTAACTGAAAGAAATTCAAAAAATGTTGTAACTGTCCCCAGTCTCCCCTGCATATAACACTTAATATATTACTTATATATACTTAATATAAATAATAATTTGTGTGATAGCATTTTTTGGCAGCAGCGGTACCTTTCAAGTACCAGTCAAAGTCCTCTCTGGGTAAAATAAACACACCTTTATTTCTTGATTACTGTCAATAAAATAATATGCCACTCTTTAAGAATGATAACAAGGGTGACTTGATATGATTACA
>JAJHUR010118447.1:0-10616 GCA_027495735.1 Lutjanus campechanus
TTTTCTTATTACATAGACAAGCTTTTGCTTATAGACTTTGATCAGGCCTGCAAGGCATACCAAATGCCAGAGCACTGTGGTGTATTTATACATTCAGGCAATTAGCAACACATCTGTCTATCCCTTACATAAGATCACACCCGGGGCATTGTAGTCCCATGGCAATTGTGGACCTCAAAGATGGAGAATAATAAATACAATGTATGAAAACAAGGGCAAATACACATTTACACTGTGCACAGCTGCCACATTGGGAGTTCCTAAAAGCGTAAAAAAAAGAAAAGAAAAAAAAAAAGGCTTTTTTTATTTTTTTTAAATTAAACAGTAGCATATCATGTCAGAAACTCTGGTGAAGTTACTCTGGATAAACTACACTTCTTTGCATGACTGCAGAACATAAAAAATACTAAAAAATGTCAAAAATGGCTCCTACTGGGTCCTTGAGGATTTTAAGGTGCTGATTTCCCAGGTGTCAAGTGTTTAAAGGGGCACTCCATAAAATTGGCTCACTTCAGAGAAACTTGAAAATGGATGGGAAAAATCAAAGCAGCAGACACCAAGACATCTTGACTTTGAATCCCTAGTATGGGTCACGCTCCAAAAATACAACACCTGCAAACTCCACACACCTAGTTGTCCAAAGGCCAAGGGTGGGTAGTAATGAGTTACAAGTAACACACATGAGTAAAAAAAGTTTTTTTTTTGAAGGAACAAGGACTTAACTCAGGTTTCTTTTCTTGAACTGCTCTTTTTCCTCTTTTCTCGGGTATATTTTTTTGAGCCAGTGATCTACTTTTTACATCTAGTCTGTTCTTAATGCAGGGATAAAGTGTGTGTCTGTGTGTGTATGTAGTCACCACCTGTCTTTTGACCACAGTGTGATGATGACGGAGCAAAACTGGAAACAAGCTTGCGGCAGCTTCCAGCGACAATCCCTGGTCACAGTCTGGCCACACTTATAATACCAAAATCTAAAAAATTCAACAGTTGCATGATGAAACGCTATTTGTGCCTCCATTAGGTGAAAATATAGTTACGTAGCTAATGTTAGCTATGTTAATTTTTCATGTGCAGCAATGATCTTGTCTTGTAGCTAATGGTCTGCTGGGCTTTTAAATTGGTGTGCTTTAGAAAGCAGTTCACCGAGCGTAATACCAACTTCAACATTAACATTGTTTTTGTAACTGCACTAAACACATAGAAAGTAACTTTAAGTAATTTATTGACCAGATACTCTTTTACGATTACTTGAGTATGTTTCTCAAATGATGATTTTCACCTTTACTTTTTTATGGGAGTAACTGTACTTTTACTTGAGTATAGATTTTCAGTCCTCTACCTGCTAGGGATGGCTCAATTCCACTTTTTCATGTCTGATAACAGTATTGATAGTACAGCCTTGAGGATCTGTTGATGTTAATAATACCTTTAATGTTTTAATACCTCTTAATGGATACACTTGCTTAACCTGTCCATGTAAAAAACATCAAGCTCAAACTGCAAAACAAATATTTATAATCAGTTATTTTTGATTGGTTGATTGATTGCACCATTCAGACATTTCAAATTAAAATTAATTTTACTTGTGCCACTTGTGACACTTCTCTCTTCAAGGCATGTCACTCAGAGTTTAGCAAAGAAATTTATGTGATAGTTGGTGGATGGATGGTGTTGGAGTATACTTTATTTCCGCTATCAGACTGATAACAATACTGAGCATTGGATCAGCTCATCCCTACTACGCACCATGGCTGAAGGCTTTCCATTAAATATTTGCAGTCTCCAAGCTGAAGCTGAAATAACCCTGTTGACATTGTTAGGGGCTGATTTCCCAGACTTTACTCAGCTCCTCCAGTCTCAGAGCACATGCAGCTGTCCTCACAGGCTGAACAGGGCTCCCCATGATGATAAACAGTTAAACAACAGAGAAGTGACATGTCAAATTTTAATACAGTTCACTAATAAACTCTAATTGTAGTTGGGACACTTCAGTGCACAAAAAACAGAATAGAAATTATTCAGTTTGCTGTTACATGCACCAGGGATCCTGAACCAAAACTCTGGAAATCACACTTCTGTATGAGTGTATTTTTCATGTTAGAAGTGCAGAGACATTTCCAGCGAAGTTTCCTTGCAGCCCACATTATCTATAGACGCACACCACAGAACGGCTATATTGGATTTACTATATCAGTCTCCAGTGAAACATGAATTTGTTGTAATTGTGATGACAAGTGAACTGCTCGTGCTAGATTAGTGTTTGTTGTTATGTCATTGGAGCATTCCTCCCGAGCTGCTCGCTAATGAATTCCGCTGAAATCGTACTCCCGCTTCACTCCACACCCCTTCCCCCCAACACACACACACACACACACACACACTCACACATAGACAGAAACTCACATCCCTGTTCTAATAAAAGAACTCCCCCTCTGCACAAAAGCATCCCAACTGCACTGTGGCTTCCATGTTATTGAATTTTTGTCTCCCAGAAATGAAATGAAGGTGCTGTCCTTTACCGAGCGGAGAATATATTGAATGACAGAGTGTGCAACATACAGATGCATCTATTTACCAGTACGCCCTTGTGCATGTAGGATTTATGTGCGTCTATATCACCTCCTCTCTCTCTCTCCTCCTGTGCAGGTGGGTGCACTGGACATCCGGCGTTACCGCTGCCAGGTGAAGTCCCAGTGGAGTCCTCGGTATGCCCATACTGCATCTACTACAACCAACTTAGTGACACTGAAAATGTTAATGAGCAGACTGAAGACCAGCATTATAGGTACAGCAACTCATGCCATGGCAACAGCCCGTGTCATAGTAACAGCCCATGCCACTGTAGCAGCCCCTGCCGAGGTGATGTGCAGGTGTCTGAGCCAAAGAAACGGCTGTGGGAGCGTTGCTGGGCGGGATTACGAACTAAACTGGATCTCATTGTTGGCAGCAGATACTTCAACAGAGGGATCATGATTGCTATCCTTATAAACACATTGTCCATGGGCATAGAGTACCACGAACAGGTATGTTTGTGTGTGTGTGGATATGTGCATGCCTCTTGCAGGCTGTGTGTGACTACAGTTTGATTGAAAGTGGATGTGTTAATCACTGTGTGTGGTGGAGTCAATGAACTTGCCCTCCAATCAACACTTACAGCACCAAGCATATGGGATCACAAAGTGTGCCCGTGTGTGTGTGTGACTGTGTGTGGGTGTGTGCACGCATGTATCAGAAGATGGAGAAACTCATAAGACCTGAAGTGTTAATTAAAGCGTGACCCTGGGACAGGAGCGAGAGTGAGCAGGGCAGAGTGAGAGCGAATGGAGGAGTGAGGAGAGGGAGGAGGAGGACAGATCTGACATTGCGATTGGCTGAAAGGCAGGGATAGACTGTGGGAGACGGGGGAAGATTGCATGTGGCCCATTTCCTGAACAATATGACAGATCTGGATGGCCTTAACTTCTTGAATGTCTTTGAATTTAAGGATAAGGCCAGCACTATTTCATCCTTTTCTATTATTATCAACAAATCATCTGAAGAGACCAAAACCAATGAAAATGTTTGAAAAAATATAGTAAAATATGAATACATTTCCAAAGTCTGCCATAGAAATCTATTGTCATGTAAAAACTACTTATTGCAAATAAAAAGCGGTACAGTCTCACTGGACGACATTCCCTCGTGCCCGTGAACGTGACCAGGGCAGTTTAGTCTCAACACCTCAGAGACTTGTTTTTTTTAATCTCTGGAGAGTAGCTCTGCTGGACAGACGTCACTGAGCATGCTCAGAGACGTAGTAACTTGTGTACACTGATTTGTAGGTTGAACGAGCTGGGAGAAATAAACCATAATCTTTGTATTCACTGTAATGAAGAAATGGCTCTCAGTGCGATGGTAGAGCTCTTTTATGTGTTTTTAATGCCGTTCAAAAGTTTGGAATTGCCTGCCACAAAAGCTTGATTCAGTACAGTCAGACGGTTAAGAGGACGCCTCGCTATTTCTGAACGGTCTTTTATGCTTTTAGGCCGCCTGAAGTCCTCCTTACAAATAAATGTTATTTTGCTTGAATGCTTTTTAAAAAAAAAAAAAGTAATATTTTGTACGCACAGAACAAAACGCTACTCAATGGTTCAACCCGACTGACAGTTGAAAGGACAGAAGGAGACCAAAAGCAGTTAAATAAGATTAGAAGAAATCACCAGTCAAGAAATTAAATGCTCAACATCAAAATCTGTATTTAAATAGGAATGGGTTCCTGTTTCAATGTCAAGTGCACAGTAATACCGATAACAAGCTGCAGAAGGTTCAAAGAAAAACAAAAATATTTAGAGCCCCACTGCACCATTGTGGTTCAGTGAGGATCTAGGGCAGGGGTGGACCACATCAGCATTATGGTTACTTAAAGGGCTGATTGTAAATGTAAGACTATATAAGTGCATCTACTTGTTATGTTATATAATTACTTCTGCATTAGATTATTATTGTTTTTAGTAATAACTTGATAATTAATAACTAGCTTGGAAAACAAGTCTAGGAAAAATAATGGCAAGCAAACATTCAAGTGTACAAATACCATACAGTTTATTTAAAAAAAAAAAAAAAGTAGAATAAGTCAAAGAAGACCTGTCTTCGTTAAGCACAAACATGTATTTGATTTACCATCTCTCAGTAAATTTTCTTGCCTCTGCATCAAATTTCCTTTTCTTGGACATTTTGCTAGGCTGTTAACGCTTAACATTACTAACTACAACCACTCATTTTTAATAATAATAATAACAATAATAATTTTTATTCGATTAGTATTCAAAATCCACCCCCAACAAATACATAGAAGATTTGCCTTAGCAACAAGTAGATGAGGGATGAGTACCACTCAACCACTCGGCTAGAGTACCACTGCTGGTGATATGATTTTGAGACGCTATCCAGCGTATACTGACAGCTAGCGGTTAGATTCCTTCAGTGTGTGCACAGAAAAATTGGGATGCATTCTGGGACATGTATGGACTTTATTGCAATAATTTGACACATGCGATCTCTGTCCACTTAGGCTTTTCTGCACAGGAAAACAAATTCAGAATTGAAGGGTATTTGCTGGGGAAAGATGGTTACAACAGTATTTTCCCGGTCAGACAATACTTCAACTAAATTGAAGTTTTAAGTTTTTGACTCCAAACTTATGAGCAGTAGGGTACTTTTTATCTGAAAACAAGGATATATTAGACTTTGGATATGCATGTATTGGAGTCATGTTGAGAGCTTTTAAATTTAGATAAATACACCTGTCAGAGAGATGTTTTGAGTTTGATTATGTTATCTTGACTTGTGAAATATTAATGAGATGTAATGAAACTGTTTACTTACCTTTGATTGTGTAGTCCTGATGATTCACTTATTGATACTTATCAAATATTTTCCTGATGACAGCGTGTGACCTATATGATGCTCCTCTTGGATTCTACTTCCTTAGGGGGCTGATAGGCAGCATTTAAGTGGATTGAAATGTTTTCTTGATGAGTTCTGCTGTGTCTTTATTTCCATCTTTGTCAAAAATCTGACCATCTTTTGCTTAAAGTATTTTGCAGTCTGAATCAGTCATGATAACCTTGATAACCTAAGAACACTCTTGTTTGAATCAGATTAACTCAATTTTAGATCCTCTCCAAAATTTTCCCTCCAGTCATGAGTGTGCCTCTACGGGCCTGCTCCACAGTTTTGAAAACCACTGCTTTAAGTAATATAAATGATATTAATAATAAAAGTGCATTTGCTCATTCTGCTCCAAAGGATTGTGGGTAAAAACACAGCTGCATTCACACCCCGGGGCAGCTTCTTTCTCTAAGATTTTTGTTCGCATAGACTTACACTGTAGCCTTGACTAGCAGTTTAGAAATTCCTAACATGTTGACTCGACTGCGCTCCTCACTGCCAGTCTGTCTGTCTCTGTTTGTTTGTTCACTCTTCTGTGTGCCTGTCCAATATCTGTACATCAATCCCTCTCACTTTTCTCTCCACAAACACTTCGCCTCTTCAGCCGCAGGAGCTGACAGATATTTTGGAGATCAGTAACATGGTGTTCACAAGTCTGTTCAGTCTCGAGATGCTGCTGAAGCTGATGGCTCTCGGGCTCTTCGGCTACATCAAGAACCCCTATAATGGCTTCGACAGCGTCATTGTCATCATCAGGTGAGGCTCTTTGGGGGGAGGGATCTTTGCAAGGTTACCCCGCAATGAGAATTCTGTTGTTAGATATTTGTCTTGTCATTGAAAAGTCCTCACCATGAGTCACTCAGCACTGCAGTTACATCTCCCAGACTGTCATGGTGATGGTGATGCTGGCAGTGAATCTATGTGGTTGCACTCTCAGTTCAGGGGGCCTGTATTCGCTCCATTATGTAGTACTACATGCTAAATTATGTATCTCTGCTTGAAGGCTTAGCTTGTTTATTGTGCCAGCGAACTCCGCTTGCACTGTCTTTATTGGCTGCTAAGTTGTAAACAGCATTGGCCCATTTCCTCTTTTCAGTTGCCGCAGTGTCACAAGAAAGTTTAACACTTTCCTTATCTTTAAGGAAGGCTTTTGTTGGTGATACTAATGAAGACTTCAATAGAGTCACCCCTGAGGTTAAATACAAATTGATTTGTTGGTCCAGTTATTTGAAGTGGGGTTGTATGAGGTATCTAAACCATGTCATGGCCAAGACCGAGCCAAGACCAAGCGCGGTCACGTCTGTAGTTCTCTCACCCAAGTGAGGGAACGGTTTGTGCGTTTATGTCGGTGCTGACATTAGCTAACATTGATCTGACATAATTTTATACACATTAGCTGCATAGCTTTATGTGGCCAGTCTTGCCAGTCTTGCCATTGTTTATCATAAGCAAAAACATAACATTAGCTAGTTAGCTTTGCTAGCATAACTTGCAATAAGCTTACTTTTCTTTGTGCTTCTTTTTAAAGTGCCCATAAAAGTTTGATGTTTTTTTTCTGACTCTGTCCAGAGCAGTGTATTGTTTAGCTTTCCTGCTGCTTTTCCTGGTGTTGTGGTACTTGAGCTCAATCTTGATCTCAAGACCAGCGTCAAGACCACTTTTTGAAGGTCTTGGTCTCGTCTCAGAATCTACTACGTTCTTATTTGGTCTCGTCTGGGCCTCAGACAAAGAGGACTTGGGATTTTATTTCAAGACCGGTCAAGACCACAACTGCGGGGATATCACTAAATTGTCTGATTAATTTGTTAACATAATTACTTTGACTAGATGGAGATTTCAGTCAAATTGGCTGTAATAACATTTGGCTCCCTAAACTACAAAGAGTTCATCTGCAAAACAGCATCCCAAAAAAAAAAAACACACAGTAGTGCTAAAATTCTGCTATGCAACGCTTACTGGAACAGCTGGAACAACGTCAAACTTTATCAGCACTTTGAAAGGAAGCATAAAGAAAGGTAAGCTTATTGCAAGTGATGCTAGCAAAACTAGCTAGCCAACATTATTTTTATTGCTTGCGATAAACAATGACAAGATTGGCCACATAAATCTCCCAAACTGCCATCTACAGTAGCTAATACACTGACTAGAGATAAGTGCCTCCCACTTAAACAATAATCCAAACTATCCCTTTAATGTGAATTTAACTTTGTGCTCATGATCTTCTTTGTCATCGGTGTGTGTTTTAGTGTGTGGGAGATTGTGGGTGAGGCAGAGGGAGGCTTGTCTGTGCTGCGTACCTTCCGTCTGCTGAGAGTTTTGAAGCTGGTCCGGTTCCTTCCGGCCCTGAGGAGGCAGCTGGTGGTGCTGATGAAGACTATGGACAATGTGGCCACGTTCTGCATGTTGTTGATGCTCTTTATATTCATATTCAGGTATATTCTTTTTCTACTACTATATACTGCGATACTAAAGGCTGAGATGCACAAGCTAAATTGTTTTCTCAGCTTTAATTATACTGATTACATTGACAAAAATCATAATAATTACTTCTGACTCAGTTACATGACATTTTGCCACATCATCACCTTTTACACAAAAACAATTATTCACACAGGGAGCATTGCTACATCTTCCTGCACAGTATCCATATTAAATTACCGTGTAATGAAAGTAATGTATTTTGTTATTGTTTTGTGTGTGTTTGTTTGTGTGTTGCAGTATCTTGGGTATGCATCTGTTCGGCTGTAAATTTGGTTTACGACAAGATAGTGGAGACACTTTACCTGACAGAAAAAACTTTGACTCTCTGCTCTGGGCGACTGTCACTGTGTTCCAGGTTAGACAAACACACTAACACCCACTCTCTCACACACAAATACAAACATACATCGACAATATTTAATTTAGAGGAATTTCCCCGTCTACAAATTACTGTTAAATGCAGTTTTGAAATTAATTGAGATGAGGTTCAGGCAGCAGCTGCTGCTGTCACCAATAGCAGCACTGACGATCTTCTTCATTATTTCATTTGCTCCTGTTTGGGAGTGCTCATGCTCGGCTTTTCAACAAAATATAAAAACTCTCCCAGTGGGCAGGTAAGACACGCTTCACAAGCAGAGGGGGAGGAAGAGTAATGAAACACGCACTCCACGGGAGCTCATTTAACACTGATGAGTATCATTACTGATCACCTGACAATGAGATATTAAAGGAGGAATCTGCTCTTATTATTCTTATTATTATGCTTACAGCAGCTACTAGCAATGTAGCATCTGTATGCATTTCTTGTCCATTGTTGTGTTTGGCATATGACTGTAACTAACGATTATTTTCATTATTGACTAATCTGCCGATCATATTCTTGATTGATTGATGAGCTGTCTGGTCCACAAAATGTCAGAAAATGGTGAAAAATGTCAATTAGTGTTTCCCAAAGATGATGCCCTCAAATGTCTTGTTTTGTTCAAAACCCAAAGATACTGGACCTCATTCACAAACCGCTCTTAAAGGTGGGGTGTGCCTTTCCAATCTACAACATTTTTGTCAAACTCAGCAAATATCTCCTCACAGTCCTCTGGCTCTCCGTTCTGCGTGTGCTATAAAAGAAATCTGTTTCTACACAGGCTCTGTTAATGGGAAACAAAAAGTGGCTGGAATAGAACCACACAACACTGTTCCAGCCGATCAGTGACAGGTTGTGTTTGTGCCTGTGCCTTATTGTGTTTTTTCAAAGTTGTATTGTATTATAAGATTTATATTACAAAAATATTTTTATAATTTAAAATGTTTTGGGGTTTTTTCAATATTTTACAAAGTATTATAGTATTATTATTATAGTATTGAAGTATTATGGTCTAAAATAAATAATTAATTTGAGTTAACAGTGTGATTATTTATAGCTTACAAATAATTTCAGGAAAGAAATACGTCACTTAAAAATAATCAAACGGGTTTCAATGCATCAGTTTTTTTCTGTGTGTTAATTTCTGAGGTTGTCCAGGACAGAGTCTGAGATCAGACGTGAGGTGGTTTAGTGGGACCTGGGTGCATTTAACAGAGGCAGGGAGTTAATCTGTTAATAAATGCTAAAAAAAAAATTAGGGGTTTTAAATATTTAGTTTTTGAATTTTTAATACAAACTAAGCACTCAAGTGTTACTTGGACATGTTGAGGAGGAGAACACTTATTCACTCAAATAATCATCTGCTTTTACACACTGGTGTTAAGTGTGTGAGCATGTTTCGTGGTTTTATAACTGCAGCTTTTTAGATAATCCATCAAATTGCCTTAATTGTGAAAAAACAGCTTACCTTCTGATTCTGAGATAGGAGATGGCCAAGGAGATGAAATTGCTGACACTGCTCCAACTTTTCTGTGTGTGCACACGGCCCTACAGTATCATGCCTTTATATAGAGATCGGTGGATCATTTACCCGTGCTAATTAGGAACAACTGGCACTTAGAAGGACAATGACATCCATCATTGTTAGAACATGGATACAAACAATTCTGCTGTTTAAGAAAATGATGACTGAAGAGAAACTCTGCTGTTTAAGAAACTGACTTAGACTTGTCTTAGGACCTTTCCTAAATTTAAGAAAAACTTAGGAAGATATTGGTGAATGAGGTCCGTTCAGTTTACTGCCATATAGGTCAAAAGAACCAAGGAAATATCCACGTTTGTGAAGCTGAAATCAGAGATTTTTCTTTTTAAAAATGACTCAAAGTGATTAATAAATACTCAAAATAGTTGCAAATTCATTTCATTGCAGCACTAGTTTGATGGCGTGTTCTTCTGATCCCCACATAAGTTTGACCTCCACCACTTCTCTCTCCACTTCTCCTCCCTTCCACAGATCCTCACCCAGGAAGACTGGAACGCGGTGCTCTATAACGGGATGGCCTCCACCACGCCGCTGGCTGCCCTTTATTTCGTCGCCCTCATGACCTTTGGCAACTACGTCCTCTTCAACTTGCTCGTAGCCATTTTGGTAGAGGGCTTTCAAGCTGAAGTAAGGGCAAAGATGCAGTTTTATTTGAGCTACTTAGAGAACGAGGCAGAGAGAACGAGACTAATTGAGCTCTGTTGTGCCGATGATACCAAAGCTGCTTACAAGAGAATAATCTCTACCATCCCGCCTGTGTGGTTTCTCCCCTCTCGCTCTTTATCCATCACTCTTTTTTTT
>JAJHUR010118450.1:0-21719 GCA_027495735.1 Lutjanus campechanus
AATGCTCTCAGCTGAGCTACCAGCCCACCTTCATCCAACATTTTAAGTTAGACAAAGAATGGTAAGTCGAGATTAATATTAATATAATTAGCAAGCTTATGTTTAGCTAACATTAGCTTAAAGGATAAGTAGCTTTGTAAATCAACGAGGCTGGAAAACATTACATTACAACTTGCTGAGGACTCAAAACTAAAAGTTTGGGATTTTTCTTTGTTCTAACTTGGGAATTTAGACTCACTTGTGACTTGCAAAATAATGACTTGGTCCCACCTTTGCTAATTTGTCTGCTAATTTTGGGGACTTACCATTTGTCCTTGCCACGAAGCTGCCAAGGGCCCCAAAAAATCCCTCAAACTTATGATAACCAAAGTTTTTTTTCCCTCATTTACTGTTTTGCAAATTAATTATATCTTTCTTAAAAATCCATACACTAATATGGCATCTGAATGATAAATTCATGAGCAAGTCATGGCCTCCACACTAACTGGGACTATTCTGTTATTTTACTGTGCATCTGCAGAAATGATTCAGGAAGACAGTAGCCAACTCATGTAAACAAACAGCTCGTCGTGGTGTACAGATGGTTAAAAAATGAAGCAAAGGTACACCAGTGGTGCTGAAAAAAGGAAGAAGTGAGAGCAAGACAGTACCCACCCAAACCACAGCCACAGCCTGTTCACCCTGCTGCCGTCTGCCAAGAGATACAGAAGTATCTGCTGCTGCACCCAACTTAAGAAGAGCTTGGTGTGTCTTTGGTGGTTTGGGGGTGTGAGCTGCAGAAAAAGACAAATATCAGCGGCTTTACTTTGATTTTTAAGAAATCTGGTTCAGAAAAATGCTTATTTGAGACAGCAGACATTCCCTTATTACATGGCTTGAGTGTCCAGGCTTCAGAGGACACCTTGTCTTTGCCACTTTGGTAAATTGCGTGTGAAGAGACTTAGCTCGCCTTTGCGTCTGCTTAAGAGGAGTTTCTCCAAGTCTTCTTCCAGGGAAAATTGTCAATCATTTCCACAGTATCAAACGGTACTGTTCCCTTTTTTTCTTTCTTTCTTGATCGTTTGATTATACAAAGTGAGATTGTTTTCCAGTGATAGCACAAAGGACGCATCTTCAAGAAACTGTGAGGACAAAATATACCGCTGCAAAGGTCAAAAAGGTCAAGTGAACAACAAGATTGTAAGAGGCCGGCATATGGCGGTGATGTGCGAAGTGACTCCTAAGACTAATATGCTTACCTTCATTACAGTAAGGCTTCGTCCAGAGTCTTAAAAATTATTTAAGAAGATTTTTACAGCAACAAGACAGGCGTAGAAGTCATCTGCTTTATTTACTTATGTCAAACAATAATACATAAGAGAGGAGAGGTCAAATGAAAACCAACCGTCTACATTAAAATAAAGAAATTTCAGTCCTGAGATTGACAAAAAGCAGGGAACAGACAAAATATCTACCGTGGTTGTTGGGATGGAGGGGGGGACAGTGGCAGTTTCAGCAAATTGAAGATGATGGTTGTGGGGAGATTAGGGGGAGATTGCAGAACTGGAGAGGGGGTAGAAGGTAAGCAATCACTGGGATGCTTGGCTGTAGGCACATTCAAAAGTTGAAAACCCCACGACTAAAGGATTTTACAGCTTTTTTTTTTATATTCAGACTTCTTATTTCGAAATCTAAGACTCATATATTATCATTTTCAAAAAGAAAAGCAAGGTATTCTTTACATTTTTTCATCCTGAGGAGACAAAATCATTTTTTAAACATAAATACAACACTGCAGGGAGAACAATAAGAGAGATGCTTTATAGATTTCCCATTTCCATATATATGATTTTCTCAAGGTTGCGGCACCCTCAGACTTTGGCAGCGTTGGTGCATTTGAGATCATTCGGGAAAAAAAAACACAGCCCTGTTTGTCCACAGGAACATTCTGAGAGCCACACAAACAGTAAAAAGGAAACAGGAAGAAAAAAAGAGCAAAATCCCCAGACTTTTGTGTTTAGATTGGATACAGAAATATACCCACCGCATAAACTAGATGAATATTTGGAGGCCATAAGCTTTTTCAGCTGAACATACATAGTTGTGACGCTGAAGAAATAAAAGGCTGTAAGCTCCTGGAATTACAACCTGCTGCATTGTCTTTAAAAAGGGGCTCTCGGGCTGTGCCTTTGGAAGAAGATCCTGATTTATTTTGTGGTCTGTGCTGATTTTTTATCTTGTGTTGTGTTTAATAAAGGCTTAAAACAACACTTAAATTGTGTGTTGCTCACGTGTGACCCATCCAGTTTTATTCAGCAGCACTAAAGAGATGAAAATGTGCTCGAACTCTGGCAAAACAACAAGTTTTTAATAATATTGTGCAATAGAGCGATAAGGCTGCTGGGTTAACTATACAAGCCTCCTCACACTCTTAAAAATAAGGGTTCCAGAAGGGTTCTTCCTGATGGGCTGAGGTTCTACCCAGAGCCTTTTGCTCCTAAAGAACACTTATTTGAAGAAATGGTTAATTGAGGGTTCTTTGTAAGACTAAAGGTTCCATTAAGAACCCTTTTCATGCAGAGAACCCTTTTTGCAAGAAAGAGTTCCTTGAGGACTGTTGAAATCTTTCATTGTACTATAATATAAAATGGTTCTCGGATGAATCCCCTGGCTGGGTTCTGGATAAAACCCTTGGAGTATGAAGGGTTGCAGCAGAACCCCCTGGGTGGGTTCTTGTTAGCACCCTTAGCAGCTGGATAAAACCCCCAGACAGGGTACTGGGTGGAACCACTACACTATAGAAGGGTTTTCCTTTAGAACCTCTCATAGAGGGTTCTGGGTGAAACCTTTCACAGACGGTTCTGGGTATAACCCTTTATGTTGGGTTCTAGGTAGATGTCTCTGAGAGGGTTCCAAGTGGAAACTTTATAAAAGGTTCTACCAAGAACATATCTGTGAGGTCATGGTATTTGCTAGGAGTTACCATAGACATACTTCTACCAGGAACCATGCGGACAAACCGGAGAACCCTTTATAGTTCTAGTTAGCACCTTTATTTCTCAGAGTGCAGGACCATCTGTATTATTGATTAAAGTATCTTCTTGCTAGGTAGGAGCCAAATGGACACGACCGGCCTCATGACTTTATCTTCTGCAGACGTTAAGGAGGGATGCTGGGAAGGACTCGGAGATGGGAGCCCCAGGGGCCCAAGGGCAGCCAGGGGACATGACTGAGGTTGACCAAAGCGGTGTGGAGGGGACGTTAGCCGCCGCCGCCCCCCCCCTTCCACCCACCCACCCACCCACCTCCCTCTGTCATCTGTATGTTAGAGAAGCAGCGCCAAGACTCTACAGAGCGAGCAGCTGCCTTTATTTTCTCTATCCCTCCCTGCCGTCCCCTCTGTTATGAGAGTGAAAGAGCTGACCCTGCTTTGAACGGGCCCGTCCGCTCCCCTTCCTTCTCAGCAGTATTTAAGGTGCATAATATGCAACTAGACCTTTGCACCGGGTAAAGGTCTTCATGGACTTATTGGGATTTACTAAGGGATTTTTACAACCAGCATAAGTCAATTCCCCTCTGCTTTGCCCTCAGGCCATCCTCGTGAGTGTCTCGTTGCCCTTGAAAACGTGTTAACAGTCAATAGTCTGTAGCCACGGAGATACGTTATAGATCTAAATGTCCTCAATCAGATGGGGTAATTTATCATTTCCAGCCATTAAAAACTTCATTTCAAATGATTTCACTTACTAGAATTGTGTAAATTGAGGCACAAAAAGTCTTTCAGCGAGGAATGTGATTTCCTCAGAGCTCGAATCTGAATATGAGGCCGCAGAGCCAAAGAGGGGAGGCTGAAACCAGCACCAGGAACATGGCAATTATCCTGATTACTGATGCTTCGAGGCTTCTCTGACCCCAAAATCCCTCCCTGTGTATCTCTCTCGCTCTTTCTGTCTTTTGCTGAGATCTGTCACATTGCACGGGGCCCCTCATCCAGGCAGGGAGCAACCATGTATAATCCAACAGAAAACAAATCCCCTCGATCAAACACAGCCCAGCTTTTAAAGCAGGCCTCTGAGCCCGGGCGCCATGGTGCGGCGCTGAGGCCCTCTGAGACGCTGTGGAGGCTGTGATTTAGCAACCCCCCCCTCCACCCTCCACCCCCCTCCCCTCTTACAAACCCTGCTGTCCTCCCCCCCTTCAACGCCAGCCAGCCAGTCCTAACCTTCAGTTTGTTTAAGCACTGCTGAACCCTGTTGGCCCCGGACAGGGGGAGGGTGGGCTTAGATAATGACATGCCATATGCCACTCTGCCTCTGCAGCTGAGTGAGCCGTGGATGGATCAGCTCAGGCACAAATCTATTTGAAATTTAATTCTATTATCCTAATATGGGGCTAAGCGTCCATTGTCCAAATCGGGAATTGTGGAATGGACCGGAGTTGGAGGGCTAAGATGCATCCCGTCAATAGGAGCTCATTAATGTGTGTAAAGGAGCAGGGGGACAGACAGATTGGAGCCTGTCCAGTAGAAAATGGAGCCACGAAGCAAAGATGGTAATAGTGACTACATACCACCTTATATTTAAAGGAGCAATATGTGACAAATGCACGTCCAAAAATAAGTCTTGCAGTACAAACAGCAGGTTGGAGCCATAGACGGTAGATTAAATAGGTTGAAATCCTGCTTAATTTCTGTCCTATTTCTACACTGTCGGTAGATCAGCTGTTTATAACGGTCAGTTGTCTGTAAATCCTGAAAACAAAAGGCCATTGCTCCAAAAATACACACTCTGGAGTTTGAGTTCAGTGACTCAAACAGACAGTTGCTCGTTTTAGAGAACATTCGGCATTAATTTGAACCCTAATTAACATGAAACTTGCAAACAAAAACAGTCACTGACTGCGGCTGTAGTGTTGTTCTCAGAGTATTTCAACTTAGCATGTTTCCTTCATTTCTGGTGACATATTGTGGTCATTTTATGATCAGTTACAGTAAATATATTACAAACTTCCCCTTTAACACAATACAAAAGGAACTGACTTGAACATTTTTGCTAAAAAACAGAGACTGGCTTCATTTTGTGTCATCGTCTCCCTGTTTTATTCAGCTGAACTTGGCTCAAAACGGCCAGATTCCTCTCTGTACCTAATAGGAAATCCCTTGCCATTTGAAAAGGGTTTGATTTCAACCCTTTGAGCGAATGAATACTCTCCACTGGCAGTGTCCAGCAGCCAGGCGTCACCCAATATTCCCATTAGCAGAGAGGCCTGGTGCCTCAGACCTCCACTGGTGGGAAAGGCCAGACACCAGAAACTCCGCTGCCTCAAGTGTCTCCTCTTCACTTCAACATCATGTGACAGGGTTTAATGCTTGGATGCAGAAGCCAAACGGAGGGGATTTAGGGACGGGATGTATCTGTAAATCTGTCAAAATATTTCTACAAGACAGAAAATATGCTGGAATCACACTGTGGCTGGGGTATTAAGCTGTTGAAACAACATGAAAAATTTTCACTGGAATGTTAAGGAGGCTTACTGTGCAAATTTAAGCCAAAGGGGGCTTGGTATTCTCTTTCGACTGAAATCTTTGTCAGCCTTCAAACACAGCAGCGTGTCTACAAACACCATTAGCTCGAAATTTAAGGCTCGTAGTTAAGATTAAGCGAGGGTTATCTTAAGGGAAAAACAGGTCTATTTATGGAGTGCAAACGATCAAAGAAACATTATTTCCTCAATATTCATGAGTAAATCCTTTCTTTTTTCAACAATGCTGCCTGTTCTTTATCTTTGGATGCCACAGTGCAAACATTTAAAAGATGATCAATTAAATTTCCTTCGTTTTTATCGCCTCAGTACAGTAAAGGATCTACATCACACATCACAGAGCTGCAGAAACAAGGGCCCAATTTCCCGCCGACTTCTAGAGGACATACGTTAAAAAAATAATGACAGACTTCAAAGCCGAGACGTGGCTTCTGAATATATTCTTAAAGAAATTTATTTTACACCTCAAAAACAAAAAAGGGTAGGGATTAGGGATGTGGTACATTGGGAATGTATTGACAACTGTAGTTTACATTTTTTGGTGTAAGCTCAGAGAAAAATGTTAATACAGTCATAATAATTGCACTTCATAAATCTAGACTGATGCCAGTATTTCCCCCACAACAACAAAGCTCCGTCTCTCTCCGTCTTTCTCTTTCTCCAGTTACTAAATTCAATTTACCATTGAAATTTGACGGACAAAAGAAATGCTAATTTAAGACCAGAGGACTGCTGCACTGATCCAATTTTTCTCTTTCACTCGAGTCCCACAAGGCAATAAAACATTGCAGTAATTTAAGTGCAGTACATTCAAGGGAATCTCACAGTCATAATAAATATTTCACCGCTCTGAATCATCAAGTTAAGACTGGCCCGGGCTAAATGCGTCCCAACCAGGGGGCTGAAATGGACGAGGAGAAGCAGTGAGCCTCGTCTCATTTCATCTGATGCCAGAGGACAGGGCATGATTGTTTTCATTTTGTTTGTTTTTTTCTTTGCAGGATTAGGATAGGACTTCCATTTGTTCTGTCCTTGTGATAACATTTGACAGGAGTCAGGGATGTAGCGCTGTAACTACAGGAGTCATGTGAGAACTTGATCTCTACTCTTTGCTCCAGAGAATATCTAAAGCCTCCCATTAAAAAAAAAAAAAGGAGCAAAATATCTGCAGTACATTACTCAGATATGACGTTCATGGGACTGGTGAATCAGTTGTTCAGTCTTGGTGGTAGAAAATCTTATAATGACACAATTGAAAAAAAAAAAAAAAAAAGTCTGAGGATTTTGAAGAACACAAACTAAAAAAAAAATGCACACACGCGCATGCACTCAGCCACATACACGCATAAACATACACGTAAGGTTACGTAGATAACCTCCCAGTCACATTCTTCATTGTAACATTTCTTTTTCTTGTATTTTTTTGCGACATTTTCTTTTTTAAATAAGTATTTCAAGATTTATTGTAGATTCCAGTGTTGGTTAGGAAAAAGAGCTCTCCGACCGGGTTCTTACAGAACCAAAGCAGCGACTATGCCTCACACCAGGACATAAGAAACTGCACATCAGCTTGAGGAGGAATTATTATTAAATCATAAAAACAAAAAAAGTGGAAAAAAATAAAATTAAAAAAAAGCATTTGAGACACTTTTCCCCATAGCAGCCGATGCATATAATATACCTACAAATATATAAAACAACAAAAAATAGGTTCAAGTTTTTCAAGTTTCTTAAATATATCATATCCAAACTACCCAATTCCAAACTTCAAAGTTAACAAGATTCAAGCAGTGCAATTTATGTATCAATTATAACAGCAATAATAACTAATATTGTACTATCCTTTTAATTCAACCTTATGATCCTTGTACATACCCGCCCGAGTGCTGCCTACACTTTTAGTCTCAGTACATGTGTGCACGCTGTAAAAACAAGGTGAGAAAACTCAAGGCGATGGACTTCAATAGAATTTTGAGTTTTGAACCAGTTTTGCTGACCTATAATATTTTGTTGAGATAATTTCCTTTTCTTCTTTGGATACACTTAAATCTTTGAGCTTTAGAAACCAAAGAAAATGTGTATTTCAGAAAACAATGTTTGAAACACACTTTTTGGGGGGGCAACTAAAACACAAGTGTATCAAGTATCTAAAGAGGAAAAGTAAATTATGTCGACAAAACATTACAAGTTGGTTGTTTTTTCCCCAAAACTTAAAGCTACTACAAGGAGTTTTTTATTATGAAACAGTCTCGGTTCATTAATGATGCTTCTATGTGACCTACACAAGCAAACAAGACCATCAGATTCTCCTTGAAATCAGATGATAAGAGTCTGTGTTTATATTTTCCCAGTCAAAGTTTCAGTTTTTGTGGTAACGGTGGTGGAATCACTACCACTTTTGTCCACAGGAGCCTCAAAAATCACAATATTAAAGCTCCTTGTAGCCTTAAAGACTCAAAAATCTATTGACATAAGCTGCCTTGAAATTTCGAGTTTTCTCCCGTTTTTGCAGCGTATCTGTATGTGTTTGTGTGTGTTTACGTGTTACAGAGTTTTGGATTTCCAGAGCAGCCCTAAACTTCGGCCCTTTTAAGACCATTTCAGTGACAACCTACACAGTAGCTTCATCCTTTAGTATTTGGAGGGGGTATGCACTTCATGTCAACCTATGATTCTCATCAAAAATGTTCAGGCAAGTAAAACAACAAACAAAAAAACAGAAGAAAAAATAAATCAATCCAAAATTCCTATTGGCAAACCACACAATGGAACATCTGGAGAATCTTGAAATCCCTTTTTCTCTCCCACTGGCAATCGCTACCACCACCTCTCATATTTGGGATTCCCACAGCCTGCCAGCCTTGAAACCACCAAACCTACAGTAGGGTCACACAGCACAACAACTGCTCTTCTCTAAGCTCCCACACTAGTTAAAGCAGTGCCACTCTCAACAATCTGTACCCAGGAAAAAACATCTCTGTTCTTCAACTTTGATTCTTCACAAATTCACAACTCTTGATTCTCTTCCTCCTCTTCTTCCTCCTCTATCTGTAAACAGGGAGGCGGATGTGTGCATGCTGGTGGTCTAACAGACGCGGCACAGACACAGTCTCGTAGCCTTTGCCGAGCATCTGTTCCTTGATGCAGGGTGGGTGGATGTCGTTGATCAGGTACTCCAGAGACTGCAAGCTGCTGCTCAGCACCGAAGTGTTGCACAAGCTCTTGCTGGGCAGGCTGCAGCACAAGCCTCCCCCGCTGTCTATAGCGGGGTGGTGATGATGATGGTGGTGGTGGTAGAGGTGATGGTGATGGGGGTAGCCCATCTCTCTGTGCCCCGTGGCCGGCCCTCCTGTGGAGGTGCCCAAAAGCTCCTGGGGGTTGTAGCAGTCACTGTCCGGTGTCACCAGCACACTGTTCCACGGTGGGGCAAAGTACTGACCCACTGAGAAGTTTCCATGCATACCGACACAGTTCAACGGCGAGGAGCTGACTTTGTCAAGCCCGCCTCCTCCGCTGGCGCTCGCTGTCAGGTGGTAAGGTCTGGAGGAAGAGGAGGACACCTGCGTCGCCATAATCCCGCCCCCTGGAACACAAGTTTCGGGGGACTTGCTGATGGCGCCCCCTCCTCCGCTCCCTCCACTGTACATGCGGAGCACGGCCTGCTGCTGCTGCTGCTGCTGTTGTTGCTGCTGCTGCTGCTTCTGCCAAAGGATGTAGTCCATACCGTCCGCGTACACGCCAGTCTTTATCGCCTCTGCGTTCTGAGCCGGCAGCCCGGGCCCTGTGTACACCATATTAGCCTGGGGAGCCATCCCGACCACGTAGCCTCCACCTGAGGAGCTAGACGAGAGCCCCATGACAGTCGTGCCCTGCTTGGAGGGGCTGGAATTCGATGGCGCGGTGGCGGCCCCTTGGCACACCTGCTGCAGAGCCTGGGCCTGGCAATGCTGGTTGATCTGGTAGATGATGCTCTGGATGGAGGGGAGGTTGGACTGTGCGGGCAGGGCCAGGCCGCGGCCCCCTGTTACAGGAATCACTGAGCCAGCTACAGTGACGTTTGGGGGGACCGACAGTCCGGGGCCTTCTGGAGGCTTCGAGGGCCCGGTGTGGTATACCATCTGGCCGTGGCCACTGGCTAAAGTGCTACTACTGGGGGGTGGGTACGGGGCAACAGCTATGTGGGCTGGAGAGAGCTTAGTCCGTCTGCCTTCTGAGTTTTTGAGAACTCCTTTCGAAGGGACAAAGGTGGATGTCGATGATGATGACGATGAGGAGGACGCCTTGACGATGGCGAGCAGGCCATGGTAGCCCCCTGTGTGGAGATGTGGGTAGGGACTGTAGCGTTGCCCTGTGGTGTCGTATCCATTCACAGTCCGGTTAAGGTGCTTGTGCTGGGGAACCCTGATGTTGGTGGGGAAGATCTTGATGGACAGAGGGCTGTTGGCCGTCTTCTGAGCGTAGGCATCAAGTTCTGCCGCCGTGGGGTAGCGTGGGGAATGTGTGGGCACTACCAGGTCACCTGCAAGACAAACAGAGGGAAAAGTATGAGTGAAATGAACGATTGACATAAAAAAAAGTCATACAGATGGCTGCATGTGTAGGAGAACAGAGCAGCAGACCAGACCAGAGCAGACCAGGGGTTTAATTACCAGAAATATCGAAGGAGCCGACAGCAATGGCAGCCACAAAGTCAGATCAATCAATCAATTGCAATAACTGCTACTGCTGCAACAGTAAAACCTGGCAGCATTACAGTGACTACATCTAAAGCTGGCTGGAAAATGTCACTGTTCTGCCCTCTTAAGAAATAAGAGTTCCTTTTCTGAGGGGCTGAGGTTCTACCCAGAACCATTTGCTCCTGAATCAGGGGTAATTTGTAAAACTGAAGGTTACATTAAGAACCCTTTTCATCCAAAAAAAACAAAACAAAACCTTATTCCTCGAGGGTTTTTGTACCATAATATAAACAAATTCTCAATAGAATCCCTTGGGTGGGTTCTAGATGCAACCTTTGCAATATTAAAGGTTGTTGGTAGAACCTCCTGAGTGGGTTCTAGACAAATCCTATAGAATAAAAAAAAGGTTCTCAACAGAAACCCCCAGTAGGTTCTAGATAAATCCTTTGAATTATCTGGAATGTCTCTGGAATATATGGGTGGGTTCTGATCAGCATGCAGAAGGTTGTGGTGGAGCAATTATACCATAGAAAGGTTCTCTAAAGAACCTCTCATAGGGGATTTTGTGAGAAACCTTTCACAGATGGTTGTAGGTATAACCCTTGTGTTGGGTTCTAGGTAGAAACCTCTGAACGTGTTCCAAATGAAACCTTCAGAAAAGGTTCTACCAGGAGCCACAAATGGCTCTCCTATGAGGACATGCTGAGGAACCCTTTATGGTTCTTGTTAGCACCTTTATTTCTGAGAGTGTCCAAGAACAATAACACAGCAGAAGAACCCAAACAGTTTGTGAATTGTAAATCAGGGCTGACATCCGTTTATGTCCCATCACTCCCCTCCTCCAGTTGAGCTTTCTTTCCATCTCATTTTCACACCCTCCTGTGGAAGTTCATCCCTAGACAAATGGATCTTTTTAAAAACTCATTCTGTCAAAGCCTGGTACCTTAGGCGCTGTTAAATCAGTCCATTGTGAAATTAATTCGGACTCTCTTTAGCATTGAATTGGGTTAGCCTTGGATACCAGGCAAGGAGGGACGAAGGGGAGGGGATAAAAGCTTGTTTAATTGCAGTGGCACATTTGAGATTTATAAGTGGTATCACTTACTGGGTCTTACCCTTGGCCACAGAATTTCCACATTTATTCAATCCAGGAGTACGTGGAGAGGCCCTCACAAAAAAACCAATTAAACATCCGTGGGGAATTACTAGCCTGGTTAAGGTTAACTATGTCAGACCAGAGCCAAGTCAGGAATACTTAAGTGTTGCTATTTGCAAACTTGGTCAAGGATAAAACTGAATAATTGGTTTGCGGATGAACAAATTTAAAAGAAAGAAATCATTTCCAAAGGAAACGCATTATTGTTTAGCTCAAATAACTCAAACATAAGACACGCCGATGGTTTACCCCTGTGAGACTATGAAATATTTAGGAAACTAAGCAATATACCGCTGTGGGGAAAAAAGGACCACCTAAAAAATCATTATCAGTTTAAGTGTACGCTATATTTAGAACATTTTCTCTGCTTTACCTTGCTGTCCTCTTCTGATGGGAAACTGCTGTTATATAAGCAAAATATCACTCTGTCCAAAGCCACCAGACTCCTTTCACAAAAGCAGTCATTTTACCTCGCAGGACATGGGAGTTGCGGGTCAATTATTATATTATTATATTATTTATATTGTAACACAAATAAACTAATCAATCGAGACAGTGACAGGCCAGCATCTCCTGTCTTCTGCAAATGTAAAATTACTGTTTTTGCAAAAAGGAGTTTGGAAGTAGAGAAAATATTCTAATATAATGTACACATAAATCTGTATTGTTTTTTTTAATGTGGCTGTTTTTTTGGGTTGCTAAAATTCATTTTGCTGCGATATTCCTCTCTATTATGGATGTGTACGTTATACAAGCCTACTTAAAAAAAACAACTGAAATATCCCTTTAATGATTAGCATATACTGTAGTAGCAAAAAATGGCCTTTGTCTTCATGAAGTAATATATATATATAGTAATATATGTATTTTACATTTCCAGAATAATACATGGCAGAGCAGACAAAAGGCAGGTTGCTATAAATATAAATGTAAATGCTGTGTACTGTTTGCCATATGAAACCAATCCAATCCCAAAATTCAATTCAGCAGTGAACGTGGCGAGTGAGACTAGCAATGGGCCTCGCTCAATGAGCCAAGGCTTGGGCATTGTGAATTGAGGTGGCAAACAGGAAAATGGCAATTTCTAAAAACCCCACCATGTGTCATTGTTTGGGGGCTGGGCATGGAGGTGAGGGGCCACGGTGAGATTGGATTTAAACGACATTATTCAGGCAATTTCATGGCTACTTAGCTCAGTGTAACAAAAAGGGTGGGGGGTTGGGAAAAGAACTCAATTTACAAGCAATATATCAGCTGCCACAAATGACTTGCAACCCCTTCAAAAATGACATTTTTATGCAAAAGCTAACAAAACGCACAAAAATTAACTGCCATAACTGTGCCGTCAGCAAATGTCCTGGCGACCTAAGGAGTCTGCAGGGTGCAGGCTGTGACTAGGACTCACTCCATTTCCTTTGCGATTGCAAAATCATTTTAAAGAGACTCCACAGCCAAGTAGTCACAATTCTCATTTCTTTGCTCCCATTACAGATAGCGTGGGGAGTTCATTTCAACAACCCTATGGGTCTCCAACTGTGAAAATGATTAAATCTACAAGATCCATATCATAAAAGAAATAAATTGGGAATTTAACAGCAGAGGGGAGAGACTGTGAATATCGCGAGTCAAATTTAGTGCACGACCTATTCTGAGTCGGTTTGGTTCATCCTGCAGACAACATGTTTTCTAAATCAGAAACACTACACTTGAAATGTGAATTTAAATTTGTAAAAAAAAATGGCCTGACTTTAATGACTTGGTTTTTAATCAGACTGAGGGAACCTGGTGCCATCCTAATGGGCTAGGCTGAGTGTGCCAGGCCGGCCTATCTTAGATCTAACCAACCTTACTGAGGCAAAGCTCTGCTTCCCTGGTGACAGCAGTGCCATTTGCTTTGATGTTCTGACTTGCAGTGGAAAACTGACAGAAGACTTATTTCATTTGCTCAGAAGAGAAAAACATGCTCATTTCAAAGCACATTGCTGATCCACATGCAAATGGAATGGCAGCATTTTTTCTGATCTTCTTTACATGAGGGCAAAAAAACTGTCTTTGATCATCACATGGTCTAAATGAGGAAAGATACTTGGCTTTCAGGCATATCAAGGGCCTGTGCCCTGCCGCCCCTACAAGCCCCCAGCTGCAATATGCCCATCATTCCACCTAATTACTGCCACATGAGGAAAAAAAACTATAAAAACAGCCAGGAAATTCATTAAAGGGTGGCTAATTCTATTCCTTCTCACTGACTGAGTCCATATTTTCCATGCCTGAGCCTGCATTTCTTCCGCAAGAGACGAGAAAGCCCTCTCCCTCCGTCTTTTCCCAGCTTGGCCCTTGTTTGTCAATAGGCAGAGCCTTTGGCACACCAACCTGGCATCAAAGGGTTTCACACTTCACAGGCCACAGGGATTAGAGGCCTTTCAGGCCTACAAAACCCATCTCAGCTCCACAAAGGCTTCCGGTTATTAGAACCCACAGGCATAAAGGAAGAAGAGGAGGAGGAGGCAAATGAGCATCTGGATGCTTCTGATTCCAGCTTCCTCTTTAAAAAAGTTCCATGGTATAAATTTTATAGCAAAGTTGATTACAGTAAGTATGGCCACAGACCGAGGTGTAATTTCACTCTCATACACTCGCTGTTATACACACTGTGTGTTTGATGTGCAGGGTCTCCACATCTCTCTCCTCCAGAGCAGTAAGTCTATAAGTGAGGACATGGAGGTTAAAGGAGAGAGACTCTTTTTAGGCCGGCGCTCTGTGACTTATTGGTTGGGGCTGCAGTAGATCATAGCTCTGAGCAGCAGCATACAGATGGTGCTGGCTGATAAACACCCTCCGAGGCAGCCAACACTGCCTCCTTTGTGTGAGCCCTCACCTCCTCAGAAGGTAGGGGGTTTCCTGCACCTGTGCACACTCTTCTGCGTGGTCGTGCATGCAAACACAATGCATGATAACAGGAGGGGGGGGAAAAAAGGCAAAAATATACACGCATACACACACAAACCTGCATCTGCAGTTGTGTGTCTCATTTGCCATCAGTGGAGCATGTTGTTATCCTCTGCTCAGCGCTCTCTCATGAAATGTAGGGCAGGGACAACAACAGGTGCCTGTGCGGGCGACAGCCTGCAATGCCTCCTGGGCTAAATGCTTCACACTCGCTTCATTTCGACATGCGACAGCCTTGTAAGGATTAATTATTTCCCCTGGGGATGGAAGAATATGCTTTTTCCCTTTCTGAGAGCAGGAGGCTATGTGCACTCCCAAGCAGCACATGAAACAGCTTATAGTAAATGAACAGGGAAGCATGGGCTAGCAGCTCTGCTTTTACAATAAAGTAAGGAGAAAAAAAAGTTTCACATGAAAGGAATGTAAACAAACCAAGCATATGATTGAACTGCATTGGAGATGAGATAAAAGCTCAGGCAAACACATGCATTAGTTCTGAGAGATCACGCGCCAGGGAGCGGAGATGGCAGGGAGGCAATTAATGGGCTGACCTTCGTCCTTAATCACCCAGTGCCTGGCACACAATGCCCATGTGTCAGAGCAGCACATCTCTAAATGCCACCCCTCATTAGCACGATGCACGCAGTGAGAGAGGCTATCTTAGCAGTGTTACACTCTCCAGCGGTCAGACAGAGATAGCAAAGGCTTGGATAGGATAACATGGCAGCACAGAGCCGGACTGAGCTGCACTAGGCCATGATATGATCTAGAAATCCCATTTCACTTGGAGGATGGGCACTCTCCTTTCTCTCCATTTTTGATTGGCATGAAACTCCCCAAGCGCGACGTCCTTGGTGTACCCCGTGCTGTCACTGTGATTGCATGTGTGCTTCTGTGTACGCACGCATGTGTGTGTGTATCCGTGGTGAAGGGGGTACCCAATTCTGAACACTCAATTAACACTCCTTTAATTAGCCAGCAGTACATTTTGAATTCTGATGAACTAATTTTCTTGGTGCGAGGGTGGAGGAGGTGGTGGAGGAGGAGGGGAGGGTGAGGAGGAGGGGGGGTGCCTGGTAAAGATGAGGTCCACTGGGTACAAAACAGCAATAAAGAGGGAACTGGTTAGATTAGACTGTAAAAAATCCATTAAATTCTGTGCACTTCTTCCAAGTGAGAGGTCAAATTGTGTTGATCACAAGAAGCAAAGGCAGTCAGAGAGAGTATGAGAGCAGGGAGTTAGGTGAGGTGGAAAGAGAGGAGGTGGGGTGGGGGGAGTGGAGAGAAAGGGAGAGGAGATAGGGAGTCAGAGGCTGAGCGAGAGTGCAGCACCAAATCCAGAGGACCATGAGAATGCTTTGCATTTTAATTAGAGGTTTAAATGAATAAGCAGAGGAAAAAGTCAGAGAGAACTGCCTGAAATGCCCTTGCTCCCATTTATTAGTGTTCCAAGTGTTCTAAAATTATGAGCAGGTTGGAGAAGTTTCTTCTTATTAGTGGAGAAAATGCTCCAACACATCAAAAAGCCCTTGGCATATTCTCACTCACTCCTGCAGCCCGTATCCCTACTTACCACATGCTTTGATCCCCTCTGACCATGTACATTGGTGAGCAGTGGAAAAAAAGAGTGCTTGTTTAAATGAAGGGAGAAGAGCGGAGCGTTCGGTTGAACTGCAATTAAGTTTTCACAGAACAACGAGTGCATAGTACACATTAACGTTGGCCAAACAAACAGAGCAGTCTGTGATGAGGTTAGGGCAAACAACAGGAGCAGAGATTAACCAGAAAGATGAAAGAAAACACGAGGTCAGCCTCAGTCCACCATCAACCGCGATCACTGGGAGCCATTTCCCCCGAGAAGGACAGTCCCTGTTAGATGCGTGCCAAGAGAGGACATTAGCTGCTGCACTGATCATATGTCCTTTCAACCCACAGGCAGATATTTGTGCTGGGTCTTTTTTTGTGTGTTTTTTTTTACCCCAAAGCCATGTTTCCACCACAGGAGCTTTCCCCAAGGACGAGGAACCTTTGGGGGAACTCTGCATTTCCACCACATGAACCAGGGTCTAAATTAAGATCTGGGGACATTATTTTACCCCCAGAAAAGTCCCTGCTCCGGGGGGTTTGCACTTTCCAAAAGATCACAAACTTTGGAGGTGGGGCTTGCAAAGCTGAACCTTTCTGATTGGCCAGTTGCTGTCAGCATTTTATTTTTGTTTTGTTTTGTTTGTTTGTTTGTTTTGTTTATTGTGCTTTGAGTTACAGAGGAAAGCATACATGGGCTAGTCCAGGCTTTAAATTGCATTTCCACCCAAAGTACCCAGAACTTTTAGTCCCAAGAACTACTTTTCAAGGAACTAAAAGGTTCTATTGTTGTCTGCATCTCCACTGTGGACTAAAGACCAGCAAGTTAGTCCACTTATGTATGAAAAAAAGCAATGGCTGTTTTTACATGTGATACATGTGTGCAGCAAATCCCACCCAAAGTTCCTATTAAGTACTGCTGCCCCAAGAAGGGACTTTTTGGAGGATAAAATAATTTCCTTGGAACTTAAATTTTAACTCTGGTCCCTGCAGTGGATGTGCACTGAGTTCCTCCAAAGGTTCCTAGTCCCTGAGGAATAATCCTGCGGTGGAAACATGCTAAGGATGACATCCAGCAGGAATTGGAAACCCTGTTATCATTGTTGTATTGTTGCATGTAAAAATTATTTCTTTTTTACGTGTTAGCAGACAACAACGAGCCATAGGAACCATTTTGCCCCTTGAAAAGTAGTTCCTGGGACTAAATGTTCTGCGTACTTTGTGTGGAAATGTGGGTCAAATGTAATTTTTTTTGTTTTTTTTTTGCGGTGAAATAGATTTGAAACGATTTCCAGTTTCATCCCTATTTCAAGTGGTTGAGAGGTTTTCAATGTAAAACTCGGTGAAATGATTTCAATATATGTATCAGTAGTTTTTGAACATTTTCAGCACGTTGTAACGATACCACGATTATACTGATAACTGTGATAATTCAACTATAATCGTGAAATTAGATTTTCACACTGTTTCATCTCCACGGGGGAATTGCATGCAACAAAGGATTCAAACTGTGGATTTTTCAGTTATGTGGTCTGTGTTTTCTTTTTTGTTTCCCACAGCCTTGCACCGCATTCCACCACTAATGGACACTTTGCCCTCATTGTAATGAAGTTCTTCAAATTAATAATTCATGGCTAAAACAGACCTTCACGTCAGAATCCCTCAGCTTGGAAAAAAAAGTTTGACCTGTCAAATGTGTTTCAGCCTAGAAAGGGCAGATTCACCAGCATTGTTCCACAGAGGAACCCTTGACCTGCGGCCATTGTTTAGCTCTTAGCAGATAGGATCAGGGTCTATGACATCCTCTCCCCACCAGCCTGCTGTAAAAAGACGGGCGGGCGGGGGGAAGCCAGAGGCAGCTTCGCGTCCTGAACAATACCTGCCTTGTGCTAATGGAGGTGTCATCTGGCACAGGGCTGATTAGTCAGCGATTACAGCCAGGCCTCAATTGCCGTGACAACTGCTGCAAACACAATGGGCCCTGATAGAGCCAGCTGTTTGGTCCTCTGCAATTAACCCTGCATCCCACTCGTCTCCGGCAGTGCGCTGCCTCTAATTGACTATCGGGCACACAAAGCAGGGGCTGTCGGCCAGACCCCCTGGACATAGCCCCCCGCCCCTCTGCAGAGGTAGAGATGATAATAATAGAGGCGTCCTGTGGACTCGGCCGCCAGTCAATCAAAGCCTTGGTGCCCCACAGGAGCTTCCTGAGGAGAGAGGGAGCAGAGGAAGCACATGTATGAGCCAGTGATCAACAGGGTAGAGCAGCCACGCAGGGGGGCAGACATGTTGAATATGCCCTCAGCCAGAGTACTAATCAATTCAAGTGCACGTTAGGGGAAAGGGAACCCTGCTGCTTGCTTGATATCAGAAAAGCCATTTTTAGGAACACTCATCTCCCTCTGTTCATCTCAAGGTTGATTTTCTGTGCAACAACACAGAGAGAAAAAAAATCAAGGCAATTATTTGTCGGGCCTTTGCTATCTATAATTGCAAAGATAAAAATCAAACTGCAGTGATTTCTCAGAGGATAGAGCTGTCTGAATTCACGGCTGCTTGTGTCATCATAATCATCAAACAAATGCATATTGTACGACGGGAGAGAAGAAAATGCGGTCTTCTTCACCAGAACTCCTCTCTGTCTTCTCTAAATTATTCACATTTATTTTTGAGGGGGCTGACCTATTGATTGTGATATTTAATGTGACTTTTGAAACAAAAGAAACATTTTTTTTTTTTAGAAGTAAACAAAGCTAATATTTCACAGTCACACAGTGTTACTTTTGAATCAAATGTCAGACACTAAATAATACTTTTCGAAAAGTAAAGGAAGTAAAGTGGTGTGGCTGGCAGTGCTGAACATTTCTGACTGGTCGAGCACTTGCAGGTTGTTTTTTGTTCATTATGCTTTGACACATCAACATGGAGTTACAGATGAAAGCATACGACAGATGGACCGACGACAAAGTTCAGGCTTTATTGAGCAGAGGATGAAATTCAGCAGGAAGTGCATTTGTTGACCAGTCACACGCAAAACTGAAATGTCAAAAGATACTAGCTACAGTCGTTATAGTAACTAATTAGTCTAATCCTCATGGTGGAAACACAGACAACAACAGACTGAAGGAACCTTTTAGTTCCTTAAAAAGTGGTTCCTGGGACTAAAAGTTACGGCTGCTTTGAGTGAAAACATAGTAAAAGAGCGGGGGGAAAAAAGTGGTCTTCTTCACCAAGTCCCTAACTCATTTGGTGAACATTCTGCCTTAATTTTAACTCTAATAAATGTCAAACGGGTGAACAAAAACAGTTATTCCAGCCTGGAATGGAAATTTCAAAGGAGAACATGCTGGCTGTGGGGTTGTTGTTGTTACATTAATCTCTGATGGCATATCGTGGTCATTTTATGATTTCATACAGTAAATACTATATTACAGATTTTTCCTTTAATGTAACTTTTTAAATCAAAAATCTGCTTTTTTGCAAAGCAAACAAATCTTAAATTTCACAGTCACATGGTGTTACTGACAGATCAAATGTCTGACTCTACAAAACAACAAAATAACTGAATCAGTGTAAATAAAATCAGTAGCTGGACAACGTTTTTCAACAGGGGGTGCCATACTGCAATCACATATTGGGCTTTTAACCTGCCAACATGTTTCACAAATAGCAAAGAGGATAATGAGAATGTTAAAGCAATCTGCACACTGATCCTTCACAGGCACGCAGACATGGCACAATGTCAAAAATGGATTTAATCATTAAAAGAGATTTAAAAAAAAAAAAAAAAACTTGGACAAAACTCCCAAATCTAATCTTTCATTTCATTAAACCCAATCTCATCTAAGATTTAATCTATCTATTTCCTGCACAAGCAGATGGAAGAAATACCAAATTGAGAGCCTAATTTGGGCTTCCTCCTCACACAGACTGCAGCATGAGGTCATTTAGTTAGCCTGCAGTGAGGCGGTACACGTGTGCGGTTAATACAGCACGCTGAGACAGAGATAAGGTCCACAGGTACAGATAAGACTCGGAAGGAGGCGGAAAAAACAAGATCCGTTTTCACTTTCTGCACAGCATGTTTGACCATTAGCATTATTATTCTTTTACAGGTTCACGTATGTGTCTAATTCAATGGCGGACGACGTGTCAGATCAAAACAGCTAATTAGGTCTCTATTATAAAGGTTTCCTCCCAAGAAATTGAAATATTATACCACCAGGACACTGTCATGTTTACATTTTCTCGTTAGAATTTATCTCTAAAGCCAGATGTTACTGAATCAGCCATGAAAATTAATTAGCTGGTTTGATGTGGCAACCTCATGCTCCTTCCAGACAGACCTGGCTTTTATGGGCTGTAGGGGAAATTACTGAGAATTGATTGATCCTGAAGGACTCCTCTGTACACATGGCCTGGTAGACAGACACACACACACACACGCACAGAAACACACACTCACAGATCCTGCTGCTAACAACAGTTGATCCAAACATTTTAGCCCCCAGTTGAACCTGACATCCTTTCTAATTAGAAGCTCGAACACAGATAACCGTTAACGGTCAGAATCTCAAAATCTAAATAAGATGCGTACATCAAAGTCCTGCACTATGTCGAGTACCAGCCGGGTGACCTGCAGAAACGCTGTGTAACAGATAAAAAAATTAAAAAATACTTATATAAATTCATGGGCATGGGTAAAAATGAACTCAATTAAGGAGGGAAGTTAATAAATGAAAATGATCGTGCAGTATTTATAACATCTAAAGCAGCTAATACTGTATTATCACGCCTAATCAGCTTTTTTCAGTGTTTTTTGGGTTTGTTTTTAAAATAGTGATAGCCTACATATAGTCAAATAATACAGTGCTGCAGGAATAAGTCTTAAAACCCAGAATGAGCATTTTAGCTGGAGTTAAGAGACTTTCATGTCTTGCTCTGCAAGATAAAATACGTTGGTAAATACCCCTCTCGTGAATTTTTACACTGCGGTGTACTTGATTTATACCCTAACGTTAACTTTTTCCTCATGGCGATTGCATTTATGCTTCAAATATCATAAAACTGGTGTTCATTTGTGATGACTATCTAAACAAAACATGTATGTACCATAAACTTTTGTTTGTTACAGAGTTAATTAATCCAAAATCCAGCAGAAAAATTCCACTGTGTTTTTGTGGATGGAACCAGAGCGATTGGTCAACAAAAATACGTCATCCCTGCAGCACCCTATGGATTATAACCGATCCAGCAGCAAAGTAGGCTAGCTGCGAGCTAGTACATCTGAATGGATGACATGAACGCAAAAATAGCCAGCAAACTGTGGACAAAACAACAATGAAGGCCAAGTTGGACGCTGGCAGGGGGTTATGATTACATTATGTTACATTACATTACATTATTACGTTACAGGGGTTACGATTCACAATATTGCAATAACGTAAGCATGATGATATGTTGCTATTTTTAAAATCCAATTTAGAAAAACTCATAGTATAAAGAACAAACTAGCGTATACATAAAATCTGAGTTTACTTTTTCATCCAATCAGAAGAGTGAAGATAAATAATACGTATCATGATATCACGACACAGTGTTTTTGAGCATCGATACAGTATTAAAAAACATAATATCATGATACTCGAGCGTGTCGATATTTCCTTACATCCCCTAGTTGTTAGTGGCTTAGCTGATTGTAAAAAGTGTCAAAAAGTATTAGCTTTTGATAGCCTCAAGCTAGGCACATCATCAGGGAAACACATTGACAGCTGCAGGAGCACAGGTGCTGCAGCAATTGAAAGATAATTTTCCAAGAACACAACAGATTGACT
>JAJHUR010118453.1:0-22061 GCA_027495735.1 Lutjanus campechanus
TAAAGGGTCCCTGATCCCAAGAAAATTAGGGTGGGCACTGGACAGATTACACAGAATCTCTTCAAAGTACAAGAAACCTTATCATTTAGCCATTTTTAAAGCTAGGAGGGGAAACAAATTCCCACTCTATCAGGATAACCCTTTTTGCTATGATCATACCAAACATACTTGTTGTAATGTTGGGGGAAGAGTCAGTGAATTGTTGAAGCAACCCAGTATCACAGACTGGCTGTCAGGTATTAGCGGTCCGTTGTATAATGTCGCTGTACAAATGAAAAATGTCATCCCTGAGAGTCTTGAGCTTGGGGCAAGACCAGAAAAGATGGCAGAGGGTCCTGTCACCAGACTCACACTTATCACAGGTAGCAGAGAAGGAAGAATTAGTCAGTCAGTTTGGTCTTGGACAAGTGCAGCTGACAGATGACTTTAAACTGAATCTGAGTTCTATCAGTGCCTTGCACTGATAGATCATGCTTGATTCTGTCCAACCCTTTTGCCCATAACTCATCTGAAATCTCCACAGCAGTATCAAAGTTGGCACAAAAGTTTTGACAGGCGTTTTCATTTCTCAAATGGTGTATTCTAATGACTGATGATCCCCTGACTTTTCCACTAATGCACCCTTAGGTTCACGTTTGTGGTTCTGAGTAAAATGTCTCAACAACAGCAAAAACTTGTAGTCGGGGCGGACGTTTAGCTCAGTGGGTAGAGCGTCCAGCCCATGTATGGAGGCTGTAGTCCTCTGCAGCGGCCGCTACTGGCTCTAGATATGGTCTTTCATGGTTTGTCATGACTTTCACGGCCATAGGGTTGCTGCCTTCAGTGTTGAAAAATAAAGGACACCTTGTCAGCAACATTAGGCGCAGGGGGTGTGGAGATCCTCCCTCATGAGATTTTGAGTGTTAAACATTTTATTTCCTGCATCCTGGTGATTTTTTAGGCACCAATTTGTGCTTTTTATGCATCAATTCCAGTCTTCTGCTACTCTCAGCATGAATATAAAGGAATAGAGTAAAGCACAGTTGCATCAGTTATATTAAGGATTCATACGTCAGATCATAGACATTGGGCAAAATGTTTGGTCTGTCAAAATAACTCCACTCTGGGCCTTTGCCCTTGTACTTGCGCTGGGTCGGACAGTAAACAACTGGCCACAGAAGATACTATATGACAAACTGCACAGTTTGCTTTGTTCTCATTCTCACTGACAGGACTGATCTACTTATGATCTGTCTGTCATTCAGATCTGGACACTTCTCTCTTTTTACAAGTGGACTTGAGCTAAAGGTAGCTGTCGACATTTTAAAAAGTATGCATCTGAGTCTGTGTATCCAGGGCAACAATGACGCTGAGTGATAGACAACTTGTCTGTCATTCTGATTTAATGCTTCTTCTACTTCTTCTTCTTCTTTTTCATGAAACTGTTTTGGTCGACTTATTTCTCATGTCATTCCAAGTATGTGAAAACATGGTGTTAAAGTAAAGTGTGAATGAATATAAGGGACAACATTTTGCATTTTATTTTTCAATAAGGGACAGTCCTGTATTTTACAAGATAGGTGGCAGCCCTACATGGCCCACCACGCTTGGAGGGGGAGAGTGTCATTAGCATGCTTAGCATTTCAGCTCGCAGTACAGATTTACAAAGCTGCTAGTGTGGCTGTGGACTTTTGCTCAGTATTAACCAAGGCCACTACCTTTTTCAACTTTTACCAAGTGTTTTGAGTTGCCTGGGCATAACCATAAAAGCTTTAATAATGCTTTGGTTCTCAGGAGCAGGTATTGTAGTGAAAGCAAATTAAATATATAAACAGTGAAAATTTTGCAGATGTATTCAGTATGAGTACTGCCTTGTATGTCGATATGAAATGTTGTGGCTGTTTCCATCCACCGTGTTTCTGATGCACTTACTGTATGCATGTGTGTCTGTGTATCTGTGCATGCATGTATCTGAATTCCAATGTAGCCATGTGTGAGTACATGTGTGAATACTATGTGAGTACAGCTGGTGGATGTATGCAAAGAGGTGACAACAGTGCTCACTCCAGGTGGCTGTTCATCACTTCCTATACTGTAATATGTGGATTGGATCTCATACTACATGTGTCACATGTGTGGATCACACCCAGGCAGGCGTTGGTGTGAAATCCCCCTCATTCCTGCACATTCCTTTCTCACTGCCCTCCATGTCTTGCCCTCTCTCTAATTTGTCTCTCTCCTCCTTCTCCTCTTCACCCCCTCCTCCTCGGTCCGTGTCTTTGAGGCCAGTGGCCGAGACAGGCTCGCACGATGCAGTATTGATGTGGACGGTTAGTTAGCTCTTCCTCCACATATAGTCCTTCCTGTCTAATTAGTGTCGAAGGAGACGAGCCTGTCACAGTGTGTGTATGAGGGGTGTGTGTGTGTACATGTGTGTCCTAGCCTCTGCTCTCTTATCTCAGAGCTCTCATTAACCAGGCTTTGTTTTCCTTAGCTTCATTAGCATTCCCATGACAGCGGCTGTTACCTCAGCGCTAGGCTAAATGCTAAATGGTAGCCATAAGAAGTCAGTCTGCCCCTTTTCATTAACATTAGCCTGTTTACATTGTCTAAGTGTTTGTAAGTGCAGTGACACAGCTTTCCCTAATAGCTCTTTGGCTGTGGGTCCACATATCAAGTGTTTGCTTTAGCTGTTCTGCCTTAAAATAGTGGGAGACAAATCATCTCTCCTGCAGAATATGTTAAACCTGCTCTCACCTCTGGGGGAGTCCACTCTGTCTGTGCCCACGAGGAGTCCTGGCTACTCTATTAACATGAAGGCAGCATCTGCACAGACATGTCTCCTCCAGGTGTAAGACACTCTGCACTCTCCAATATCACTCCCTGGCCAGAATGCAGAGAGAAAAGAGAGGAAATAGGAATAATCGAGGAAAAAGCACCAGGACGAGAGCTGATCGAGGGACAGTTGTGGGGGAGGTGGAGGCAGAGGGAGCGGAAAAATGGAAAATGAATGAGCATAGCAGGAGGGATGGAAGGGGGGGCGTAGGAGGTTGTTTTAGGGGTCCCAGTATATGTTCCTCATTACGATGAGGTATTCTCCAGGGAGCTTGTGGCGAATCAGGGGTAGATATGTAAAGGAGGACCAGGCTGTGACAGGAGCACACCTGCATTAAGGTGACGCAGGAGCGAAGGGTGCAACTACCATCCATCTGTAATGATCACCATGGAGACTGTGGAGAGGAACGTTCAGCAGAACGCACCATAGTCCCAAAGGAGGGGTTCAAAGGCCAGACGCTCCGCATTTCCTCCATCCTCATCCCTCCATCTCCTACCAACACACCAGCCCCTCTCACCCCCCAAATGATAAACAGTAGTACCCATTACACACATGGGTCCTCCTAACAAAGGATCATAATGGTGGTTTAGAACATTTTTCCCCTTAAAATGTGCTGTAAGTGATTCTAGAGGAATATTGATTGATTGATTGATTGATTGATTGATTGATTGATTGATTGATTGTTGAGTATCTTGTCTTCCCCCTTCACATCACAAATTCCAGCAAGATTCACCTTGTCCATAGCTTTATCTCAATACAATAAGACATTTCAACATCATCTGATCTACAGTACAGGACAGTACAGGACAGTACGGCATTTTTAACCTTGTCCAACGTCCCACACATTGAGAACATGTCCAACATTTTGACTCTAGTTGTCAAAAGTCAAACCACTACAGGACAGATGCTGTTAAAAAATCTGGGTCAAGTGTAGACTGTCACCATCTTTGCTACCCTAGGCAGGGTAGTCACCACCACAAAGTCACAAGCTATGCAGATTCAGGTTGAATATGATGGAAACTAAAGCATAGGAAAGGAAAGGTGGCTACAGCAAAGACTGAGCAACTACTTTTTTATTGTCTCTTTTTTGCCACTGAATCAACCAGAGGGACAAGCCTACAGATTCAGTTTCTAGATGTTAGATTGCACTAGGACAGAAGTTGAGTCAACTTTTTCTGCCTGGTTGGCCTTGGTTTTGTTTCATTTTTTTGTTTTGTTTTTTTGCTGAAGCTCTCAGTGTTCACTAACACAACCCAATAGTCTCATTGTAATGAATGTGGAGACTGTGATTCTTGAGCACAAGGCTATTGTCGGTTCGAGTGTGGCTCTAAAACAAAGCTAAAGGAGCTTAATGGGAGAAAATCTTCCCCCATCTGAAACACTGTTACGTGTCAGCTTCACTGAATGTGTGAGTGCCTCAGAATCAAAGAGCGAGGGCTTCTTCAGACTCACCAGCTTGTACTGCCGTTAAAAAATAACAGAGAGAAATCTGTTGTAAAAGAGACAGAGATTCTTCAGCAGACAGTAGACTCAATCATCCATGATGTAATGCAGCCACAAGACATGTATTTTGAGAAAGAGCTGTTCCTATCTCTGTCTCCTCTGTCAGATGAATATTACTCAGGGATTGAGAGGGGTGAGACAGATGTGAGTAATTATGCAGAAGGCTGTCATACCTTCTATCCTTCCTTCCTCATCCTCCTCTTCCTCTCTCCCCCTCCCTTTATCGCTCTCCGCTCGCCTCTCTGTAAACCACCCACTAACCCTGTCTATCAGCCGCCCCGTGCTTACATATCCTTGCAGAAGCTGAAGTGGTCATTATTCACAGCTTAGGCCATGGCTGTTTGCTGTGAAATAGCTCACACTGTGCTAACATGCGTTCAGAAACGCAATTAGCATAGCGATTAGCATAGCTATTTCACATGTTAACCCGTCAAAATGCACAGGCACCTCTCTCAGGACCCCTATAGTCAGTCCTGACAACGCACTCATAATGAAAAGGCATTTCCATCAGGCACTCATTCCTCTCTGAGGGGGAAATAAAGCAAAGGGAAAGTGTGTCATAGTTAGAAAATGAATAGAAATGCTTTCCTCTATTAATTTCTTTCCTTTTCATTTCTTTTTGTTGGTTTTCTTTGTTTTTCCTTTCTTTCTTTTCTTTTCTTTTCCTCACTTTTCTTTGCTTTTCTCTGCTTTTTTTTTTCTTTTTCCTTTCTTTTCTTCTCTTCTCGTTTCTTCTCTTTTCTTTTCTTCCATCTCAGGATCATGTAGTCTTTATCTCAGTATCAGTCTGGCCTTTTTGTCCACGAGACGTCCCCAAGGATCCATTCCCTAAATGGAAAACCTGTCTCACTGATGGATTTACACGAACACACACGTGCACGTGGAGCACAAAGTGGCAATATAATAATGTTATTTCAACAGCATGGCCAGTGACCCCTCTAAAGAGGATCCCTGCTGTGGCTGTATACACATAACCTTAATAATTCACTCACACGCTGCTCCCAAACACACACACAGACACACAAAGGAAAGGTCTAAATAATTTACAGAGAGAGACGTCTAGCCCCCAGCATGAATAAGTAAGAGGCGGCCCACTGGCCAATTGCGGCCCTCTCACGGCTCCTCTCTGACCGCGTACACAGTTTAATCAGCTCATAAATATTGCACTGCTTGCTTACTTGATAGTCTCACTAATTCTGTATTCAATTTTGTTTTCATTTAACTATCAGTGAGTCTACAAATTGTGGTGTTAAGAGACACATTGGAGATACTTCTTCACATGACCAATTGAAATGTGAGATACGGATGTTTAATTCATTGTTGCTGTAATTAAATGCCATTAACCTTCAGTGTGTGGCTCTTATATCTTTTGATGTGTTTTATCCTCTAAACTGAATGCTTGCTCCTTCCCAACCTGCAGTATCTCCTCTTGTTATTGTGGTTTTAAAACTCTTTACCAACTCTAACAAGTCCCAATTCGACTGTTTTCCTTTTATAATTCAATTCCACACTACACCACACACACACTAAACCACTCAGTGTGTTTGTGGATTTATTTATTTATTTTTTAATTTTATCTCTCTGTGTAACTGGACTTATGCACTCTTTTATTATTATTTTTATTGCAGTTATACATTCTTTCTTGTACTTTTCTCAGAAAAACTCTCAAGGAATTTATTTATCAATTTAGCTGAAATCAGTGTCTTGCTGGGAAATTTAAAATACAAAACTACATATGCTGGACCAATGCACTGATTTAATGATTGGAAATGGGGTGAAAAAAATGGGTCTCAGTGGTAAGATAAGAGAGATTCTATTATCATGTGTTTTTATTACTACTGCGTAGTGATAAAAAAAATAATAACCCATAGTTATTTATTCAACAAAAGCACCTATCACCATTGGTCGTACAGTTTTTCTCAATAGTTATGGCTCATATTTTTTGAAACATTTGTCTTAAATGTTTCATGGAACATAACAACCTTTTTATATTTTTGCAGAAGGTAGTTACTCACCCACAACATTTCATTCATGTTTCAAAACCTAATTTTTGTGTCAGTAAACTGGCCAGTGCCAACAAATTGAAAAGTTGTTGTGTGAACAGCATTACTCAAAATGTGTAGCTGTTTTCTCACCATGACAGTCAACACCACAAATGTTTATACAGATCTCTTTTTTGGTGACACTGATTGCTTATTATACTTGATCTTTTGCACACATGCTAAAACGAGTGCTAATTGCTTGAATGAATAAGAAATTGTGTTATTAGTAACTAGTTGTTCAGAGATTTTAGAGATGTGGCAGCATGAACTTTTTTGAGATGGGAAGTTAAGACAGCGGTTTCTCACTCATATATTATATGAGTCTGGACAGACATGGATGTAAACTGTAACTCAATGAGACATGAAAGATCATAGTAAATATAATAATCATATTGTACCTCATTCTAAACCGTTTTAAATTTTTTTATTGTGGCATTTACAACTACTACTAATAACAAAAAATGAAGCTCAGCGCAAGTTTAAGCAGGAAGCCTATCTTTATGCCTCATTCATTCACAACTCTCTGTCTTACTCTCTCTCTCCTGCTTATTCTCAATCAGCCAATTATGGGTGTTCACTTGTCAGTTAACCAACCAGATGTAGCCGCTGTCTCCATCAGCCAATCATGTCATTGCCAACAAACTTTAAAATCTATTCTCCTCTCTGCTGCTGTCAGCGACCCTCCTCCTCCTCATTCACCTCCAGTTCTTCATAACCAGGGCCCAGGTGGAGCTCATCAGAAGTCCACTCCTCATTACATCCTGATCTTCAGCCATCTCTTCACCACCACCAGTGTCTAGACTCCATCGGGAGCTTTCCTACATTAATCGCGGCTTCACTGCCCCTTTATACATGATGATGTCACTATGGGGTCTAATCGGCAAAGACTTTCCACATTTCTCATGCAGATTGTGCACGTCAGTTGAATACATTTCATACATTCAGACTGAAGTCTTTCCTGACTGACATTATGTTAATCATTATCAGGCACTTGAGGGGCAGGGAAGGCCAGAGGTTATCCAGGGTGGACGTGGAATCTAAATGCTCGCCCATAGCGCTGGGTGTGGTGATTTGTTGATGTGCTGGTCAATACTTGCATGTGTGTACTGAAGGACCGGATTGCAGGAGTAGACCTGTGGCAGTCACAGAAGGTATCACACTCAGATTAGACTCAAATCATAACAATAGTGCTGATGTAAGTTTCACGTTAGGCCAGTAAAACGATACCAAACATGAGACAAGTGAACTCAACTGTGATCAAATTACTACAGCCACTGGCACTAATGAAAGAAATTAAATAAACATAATTCTGCTAATAGCATCAGTGAAATGCCTTCTTTTAATACCCCACTGAGGTTCTTTAACTATGTATCAATATATTGATTTTCTTCATACATAAAAGTTTTCTTTTTAATTAGATTGTACATTTCCCAAATTAAATCTTAATTCTAGAGTATTACAATACACACAGGAGACATTTTGCTACTCGCACAACACATAAAACAGTGACGTTAAATTAGAAAACAATTACAATAGTGTAACTGCAGGTTCCTGTTAGCGGGTGGTACAGCCTGTCTGCCTACACATGTGAGGGAGGTCCTGGAACATTAAGTTCATTACAGAGAAAGTGATGTATGGTGTGATGATGTATTGGCTGTCTCCGACATAATACTGCTTGTTTTTCCTGAGTTCATGCAATGGTCAGACTATTTCTTGCATCATCTGAAGCTATATTACATTCTGCTGTCTCAAGACATAAGCTTTGTAACCATTTTACCAGTAGATGCTGTTTGTCTCAACATTTGGACTGACTGTCTCAGAGAGGGGTTTTACTGACTGGTGTCAGAGGTCGGGGAAAACTGTGTTTTCCTGCTGGGATTTCAGTTTGCGTGTTCTGTTCCTACAAAAGGACATGTGTGAGTGTAGATCTGTTTCTGTAATGCTCCAGGTCTGGGCAGGTAAAACCAGTAGGGGACTGTAACAGCGTAGCAATGCTGCAAAAACAGTATGATCCTTAAAGAGCTTCCCACCCACAGATGGTTGATGGAGAGCTCAGTCAAGCCAGAGGCAGCACTGCTGGGTAATTTATCTAGGATGAACCAGTCATGTCCTGCCTTAACTGACTGCACTAACTGTGCAGTTCAGGCTTCCCTTAAACTCCTAGAAACTACATTGGGACCTTTATGGTGGATCATAAGGGAGGCATCTGCGACCCTTGTGTTCCTGTAATGGTGCATTTTTTAAAGATGTTCTTTTCAGTTTAAGCCTGTTCTTCTCTTGTACCTCTGTTTTTCAGTGTGTACCACAAGACTGTTCGAAAAAACGGAGGGAATAACTCCGGTGTTCTGTTTGGTTTATGATTCAGTGATACTATCTGTCTCCCACATCCTGTTTCATCTTGACCTGCCCTGACCTGGTACTGTCTGCCATCCTGACAGCTTATGCCTCGTTTTACCAAGCAGATCAGTTCAGGTACACATTAGAACAGATATTTTTGCCTTTCCATTGGCAAGAGACCTAGTTATGGTAGCACTTCATTTTGTCCCATTTTTTAGTTGCTCCTCTGTTGTGACACTCAGCAGACTGACCCGGGACTTAAAGGTGGAGCTAGGAACACTGTAGTCCGTTGACTGTCAACAGAATTGTCACTTCTTGCACAACAAAGGACTCAATGTACAAACCAAGTGTTTTTAAAAACCCAATTGATTGCAAAGAAAATTCTAAATACATGTAATAAATTACCACATACTGAGACGACCTCCATTGTGTTCTTGTGTTCCTTTGTTCTGTCGCATTAGATATGATGTCATGCGTCTTATGTGGTTAATGTGGCTAATACCTTCTTGTAACAACCTTGCCTACATCTAACAGTGGTGTCTGCGGTGGAAACACATCAGATCTAGAGTTTAAGTGCATGTTAGGTACAGGTTTCAAGGGTACTGTACCGTAAGCGTGTAGTGAAAATGTGGCTTTAATGGTCAGAAGGGCACCCTTGATGTAGCAGCACAGATCATGACAATTAGTCCAGACTGAGGAAGAGAGGAGGAGGACTGAAACAGAATCAGTGGTGGATCAACAGAGAGAACTAGATTTTTGTGTCCCTCTGTTTCTGTCTCTCTCAGTAGGGGATTCTTCCGTTCTCCCGCAGTTATCTCTCTGGCTCTGTGTGTGTGTCATTTTGCTGGTAATTAAACTGTCCGTTAAATCAGTGATGCAGAGGCTTAAGCAGCCGGGTTCCTCGCGTCATCCTTGGCTCCTTTAGCAGAAGCTTTGGGAGTGACTAGAATGAAATACTATGATAATTTTAGGTAAAATTAGTTCCTGCAGAGGGAATATCTGTATGTATGGGTGATGGGTTATGCAAGAGAACTATTGAGGGATATATTGAGGCAAAACGTATGAAAAGAGAGTAGACAGCGGGAGAGGCAAAGAAAGGTAAAGAGAGCAGAGTATAGAGGAGGGAGAGGTAAAAAGGGAGAAAGAAAGCGAAATAGCGTAAAACGCTGAGCGCAGGGTGCTGCATGTCGGCGGGTATCAGGGGGAGTATTTGGTGGCCAGGAGCCAGTATGAGTGAGATGAGGGGAGGCGAGCCTGCAGAGCCAATAAATTACGGGCCTTCAAGCCCCACTTTACATTAATGGAATGTGCAGCGCTGCTCTCTCCAGTCGGCCGCTGAGATTAAAGAGTAGGGAAATGGCTGTGGACAGCCTCTCCCCGGCCTGGGCTCTCTGTGTGATATGGGCCTTCAGAAACCCACAGAGTGGCCCCGTGGTGCACAGGCCCACAAAACAGTGCCAGCTGTGCACGGAGGTCCAGACTGAGCATTTTAGTCAAAATTCCATCCCAACAAAACCCGCAAGGTGTCTTTGCCTTGTGATCGCAATCTGTCGGCTTTGGTGCTGGCGAGCCAGAAAAGGTGGTTTTTAGAGAGTCAGCAATAATGGTTGAAAATCCTCACTTGGGTTGTTTATGTGAAATACTGTATTAAAGATCAGTTTCTGGGAAAGTCAACCTGGATACAGTGCGGTACTCTGAAGATTTCTTCCAGATTATGTGGGATAAAGTGTGCGAGTATGAGAGAATGGCTGAAGCATATCCACCTAAACCCTGCTCTCTTTCACAGCCCCTAAACCCATTACCCCACTATTCATCTCTCAATTGAACTGTGCCACTGCTGTGTCTCCGCCTGTCTCCTGGTGGTTTTAGACTTGTTTGATGGAATCAGATGCATCTGGGAAGATTCAATTAAAATGCCGTTGCCTTTCTTAACTACTTCTCATCGCTTGCATGTCTCCTGCCAGTCTTTTAAAGTGATTACACACAATTATTTCAATTAGATGTCAGGAAGTAGTGCCATCATCATCAGACAGTAATCAGGTTGTGGTGGAGCAGTGGGAGACAGAAAGCGACAGCTCCTCTCATTCTCTTTCATTAAAGATGGAGGAGAACATTGCCGAGCGTTTTCACGTCTCTTTTTTATTTTTCTCCCATTTTTCACAATGTGGCACACTTTTAGAAATGCAGAAAAAGACACTTTTTGTAACCCCCTGCAAGCTGTTCTCATCTCTGCTAATGAATGAAATCCATTTCTGGATCTCTTTCTGAGAGACAGCTGAAGATGAGGGATTGAGTGAGACACAAAGGAAGAGCAGGCCTCCTGTTGTCTCCTGGACAGAGTCAAATAGAGCGGGAAGAGAAAGGGAGATTATATGACAGCCTTCTGGCTATACTTTACAGTAGGGAGCATTTATAATAATATCTGTGTTAATTCCTGTCATTTTGATGAGCATTTCAAATGTCATTCAAATTGTTGCTGGCATAAAGAATGACAGCCACCTGAACAGTATGATTCCTTTTTTGAATCGTTGTCCCTCTAGTACTTCTCTCTTTAACCAACAGAATTTGTTTTTCTTTCTTCTTCCCTTTCTCCCTATATCTTTCCTGCTCTCTGTCTATGTAATACAAAGTGCATGTAATAAGTATGACAGGGTAAAATGGAACTTAAAGAATCCCTTGACTTAAAAATGTGTTGTTCTTTGTTTATGTCTCCTAAAACATCCTTGACCTTGACTATACTCACTTGATTCTGTGGAAAGTTTGTTACTAGAGAGGTGCTTTCATATTCCTCTACTGAAGGGGGAAATGTCTGTGCACTCCCTTTAAAGTCTGAGACTCAAATGTACCTCGGGCAAGCTAGGTTTGATACCTTATAAATGTAAAAGACAATTGCCGTCTAATCCCCGAAAGCCACCAGTAAAGAAACGTAACACCTCCAGTGCAGAGCAGACCTGTCAATACAGAGAGCAAGAGTTAGCATTAGCTGTGTCAGCCCCTGCCAGTTACCAGCTAACAAGCACACAACACAAACAAATAAGATACTAACTACACTTACAATTGTGATACGTCTGCTAGTTGCCAATTTTGGTGCACAACATACTCCTCATTTGAGTCTAGATCTGACTGAGGCTCAGATATGAATGACTTAATCTCTCCATGTTTTTTCAAATGGTAACGCTAGCCATTTGATGCTAACTTCTCTTTCACTGGTCAACCCAGTGCAAGCAGTGGTGGTGGGCAGGGCGTGGGGCTAGATCCAGAATTTCTCAATGAAGGAGAAAGAATAAATGTGCTTTTCAACCCCTTTTCAGAGTGTTTTAGCTACGACCAGCAGCTCTATGGACGAGAGCATCCATACATCACTTTCCTTGATCATGCCTCCTTTTGGGTTAAAAAAAAAAGCCCATTTAAGGTGCCACTGCCAAAAGTGAAAAATTTGCACGTATGACAGATGTCAGAAATACATTACCAGGAGATTCAAAAAGATACATGTGAAAATAAGCCACCCCCGCCATGTGGTGGGGTCATTTTTACACTTTGAAGGAGGCAGACACTCATCAACCCCTATTTCTGTCATTTTTTGTTGTTTTTTGCTATATAATGACACCAATCATTGATTAGCAAAGGCATAGCATAATTGCTTATCTGATTGGCCATTGGATTTGGGCACCTAATATCCCAAAAATGATATGGTTTTCTCATTTTATGTGTTTAAATTGGCAAAGACCTTGGAATTTGTATTGACTGATTAGAGTGGTTGTTATCATCCAAAATGGGAGAGAAGCATGACACAGGAGCAAAGTACCTGGATAGACTGCTCTCATGTATTGGATGTCTGGCGGTTGGTAGCTCCACAAATCATTGCCACCCTTTGGTGGCCACAGTTTTTGCCCTAAGCATATGTGTGTGAGGGTGTGTGTCTGTGTTCCTTCCACTTCCCTAAAAAAAGCATAGTAATGGGAGTTGCCTATCATAGAAAGGTGCATAACTTACAAATAGATTCATAGACTTGCACAAGTTTTTGTGGAAAGGTTGGTCATGAGCCAAAGGAAAGCTCATTATCTGTTCATACCATCTGGCAAAAAGGGGGTGTGGCCTGTAACAAAAAGGGCATTTAACACCATACCTTGGCCAAACTCATAAACTGTTTGCCGTAGACTCTTATAGAAGGCATCACTGGGCTCAGCAGATCTTTCTTTTTTTATTGGTGCCCTGCCCCTTATACTTTAGTCATGCCCCGTATCAGGACAAATGAACCATCACTGGACTTGGCAGACAGTTCCTTATCCCATTGGTGTGACTTAGCCCCACTCCTTATACTTAAGCCATGGAGGTCAATGGCCATTGGTCATGGAGGTCATACGTACGTGCGCGCATCCACGCACACATGGATGCATGCACGTACGTATGACTCAATAGCTGGTCACAGCTATTGCAAATTTGTGCTTGTTTTTAAACTCTTTATGCAAGAAAACAATGTTAAACCAAATATTAATCATAGCTGAGTTTTTTTTAAGTGCTTGAAAACATGTCTGGAGGGGAAATTAAACAGTTTCACTACTTTGCTGTTCAGGAAGAATCGAAACAAATACAAACATTTACTTTCTTTATGTTCTCCCATGTTGATTAGCAGGAGGTCATGAGTTGAGCTGGGTTATGGTGGTCTGTGTTTCTGTTGGAGCTCCTGTATACTGTCCTTGAGGGGCAGAATATGCTATAGGAGCTCCCATGGGACTGAGGTATGGTAACAGAGCTAGCGCAGAAGCTGCCGGGGCTCTATGTTGTGATAACAGAGGCTTTGCAGGAGGAGACACATACAGCATAATGAACAACCCACCGCCCACTGCAGCACACGCTGCACACACAAACACACATTTACACATGTGCGCACCCACGTACAAACTCAGAAACACACACACGCGCTCATATAAAGTGCATGTTCCTCTATAATCCCATCTTCCCCTTGTTATAATATTTTCACACAGCATCGTAATCAACAATACATACACACGTGAAAAGTACACACACACTATTATGAGGTAGCCCAGCCCTCTGCAGCACATGCTTGGTTGCTTAGCCGAGGCCACGCTGACTGCATGTCTTACAGCAGCATCAGTATGCTGCGAGCATGGCCCAGTGTCTACACCACTCTCCTCTCCCTCCCTCCGTCCACCTCTCCTTTATGCCTCCCTCTCACTTCTCTGTCTTACCTCCATCTCTCCCTGCATGCTTACTTGGCTGCACTCAACTCCTGATCTCTCCCTCTTTTAGAGTAGAACAGAGCCACATTTGGGCGTTTTATTACCACAGAGCTGCATGTGTATTCATCTCTTGACTATTTTCAGCATCCTTATCTTATCTTTGAATTGTGTGTTTTCCGGTATGCCCTCATATTCCGCTCGCCTCTCCACTTCATCTCTCCCCGCTCTCCCTCCTTCACTGTTTCTTTGCGTCACTGCTGGCTGTGCTTTTGGGTTTTCTGGTCCAAGTGGTGTGCTAGGCTAATTATACCGTTAGGATCCAGCCATATTGGCTAATGTTGTTTTTCTGCTTCTTCACTCTGTTTTCATTGTAACCAGGGGACGGGCCCATTAATTGCCCTACTGATGGGTGTCATCATCCACACCCCTCTATGTCCGACACAGAGGGGTAGAATGTGTGTGTGCGTGCGTGTGTTTGTGTGTGTGTGTGAGTCTCAGCGGGTGTCTGATGGGAGGGTGCTCAAGTGTGGAGGACTCATCATGGGTTATTAGGAGCATGCAGGGGGGCCATCAAGCGTGAGAGATGGAGAGATAGAGGCGGCAGAGAGATGAAGAGAGAGGGAAAGAGGGTTCAGAGAGGATCATTCCTAAAGCAAACTAGTGGTCCCTTCAAAGGAGACCCATTGACTTTCCTCCCATCTCCTCTTGCTCCTCAGTATGCTTTTTTGTCAGTTTTGGACAAACTTTTGTCACCATGAATAATGTATTTTAAGACACTGAACTTCATGAAGTTGAGACAGTCATGGTCAAATTAGAATCAGCTGAGACTGAGATTCTTTAAGAACATTTAGTCCACAGTGTAGGTCAAGCTAAAAAAAATGCAGTCCTAGACTTCCCATAATGCAACTCATTACCATCTCTTATCAGACCCTCCTTGCCCATTATACACCCACATCTTTCAAACTCCTCACCCACAGTTTGTTTTGCTGGCTTTCTGTTATAAAATTGTAGCCTCCACGCCCAAAGCTAAGATAAACTTGCTGACTTCACTATGAGCCTGTTCATACCTGGTATTAACATGCTTCCTGGGTGATTCGATCAAAAGGAGACAGGTCTTAGAACTGGCATTAAAATTCGTCTCCAGATGCATCTTGAGTGACCACATGTGATTGGATCTCACTTCCCTGCTCAATATGCAAATAAACACTAGGGCTAGGCATTACTGTCCATTTGACCATTTAATAGATAGATTCAACTATTCCTTCTTTTTTTTTAGTTCAGTACCATACTAAAAACCCTATGAGCCTCATTTTTACCTGCGCTGTCAGCAGCCCAGCAGGAGAGATACTCCACGGTGCGCTGGGAATTTATAACTGAAGTCTGTTCACAACTCAGACTTATACTGTCTGACTGTGTAGAAATCTGATGTTCTCACATCACAGATGGCGAAGAAAGGTATTAAAGACGGGGTTAGAAAAACTAAATGTGTGCGATATGTGTTAGATATATGACAGTATCTAAAGTAAAACATCCCGATAGACAATATTGAGGCTGGATATTAAAGTGTCTCCGTCTTGGCACCACATGTTAGTAACTTAGTTACATGTTATATAAGAAAATAATAAACATAACATGGAGACGTAGTACAATGAAGAGCAACAGCTTTTTGTCTCTCGTGTAACAGACGGAACCTCGGCAAGAACTCTATGGCAACTCTGAGGGGACACTCTACCTCAAATATAGAAGGCCTTGAAATCACGATGTTATGATGGTAAAGGGCTCAGTGATCGATTACTGTCATCCTTCATGTTGGACGATGGCATCATCAGTCGGTTCAAGCTTACAGTGAACCAAATGATGTACTTACAATAGGTCAGTTATGTACAATAGGTGGTCCTTCAGTGTGGCCCAGGACACATTTGGTACACACTGCTAAAACCTCAGAATGTGGTCTGAGCAATCGGACTCCTCTACTTGTCATTGGAGCACCCAGGACACATGCTAATACCTGGTATGAACAGACTCTGTGTCATCATCAGGGTAATTTCCTCAGACAGTATTCAACCGTTTTCACTGGCTCAGCAGTAGGACCCATGGCTAGACTGGCTTGACTGTGACGTTAAGTAAATGGTGGAGTGCTCCTTTAAATACATGTATTTTCTATCATAGAAGCATTAGTGGGATGAATGAGTGGTATCATGTGGCATTTAGTGACAGGGCAGATCATCACAGTCTGACATTCATATATATGTAATATACATACAGTACACTGACTGGTCTCTGATTGGCTGCTGTTAATTACCTGCCAAGCATCCTCGCAGCACGTGAAGGCAGATAAGGATAGAAGATAAGAATCTAGACTGCCTTGTATGCCATGATTAATTCATTTCATATTCTGCTTCCCTAGAATGAATGTGCAGTTAATATTTAATATTCCTACACTTTTTCACATGATTGCAACATGATTATGAGAGGGACACGTAGTGGGTGTGCGTGTTTGGGAGGTGAGAAAGAGGGCAACAGAGAGAGAGGCAGTGTGAAAAGAGAGTGGGTGAAATTGCACGTTTTGCTAATTGCATTGTTACTACTGTTTGTGCTTACCAGTAATCATATGACAGTTACAGTACGTAAATGAAATTAAAAACAAAATGAGGTTGAACGAGACAATTAAATGGACGGAACAGGACGTGACTGGAGAAGGAGAGAACGATAAGGACAGAAACGGCCCCAGCATTACCATGTATTTCAGTGTGGGGGGTGAAATGTGTGCTGCTGACACAGTTTGTTGCTGAGCATCTGAGCAGCACGAGAATAAACACAGTGTGCACCTCCAGCTTTATTTTCATGCTGTATGGAAAGAGAACTGCATTTTTTCATCTATGAGACAGAACAATGAGTAACTACACAGTGTTTGCTGTATATACAGTACATTAAAGACTCCCCTCTGGAAGTGAGAGGCATGAAGACAAAAGCAGATATAATAACAAGGAGAAAGAAAAGAGAGAGGGAGTGGATGCTCAGATTTCATATCACATGATAATACAACCCTTGAATGTTGTTATTGTTCATAATTGGAGCCTTTAATAAGCCTGCTGTGAGGTCATGGTGTGTTAATGGTGTGTATTACAATAATTCACCAGATTCACAAAGCAATGGAGACTCTGGATAAGCTCCTATGATATTACATTAAACTAATTATACTTCTGTGAAGATACACATTAACGTGTGTGCAGATTTACATAGAAAAGGGTCACATGGTCGCAGAGGCTGGCAGTGGAACCGACTCTCTCAAATCTCCACGTGTGGCTTGTGGCTCTCATTTCTTTTATCAGGCAATACTGAATTTTTTGTTTTGTTATAGCAGCTTGAATAGCAGTATTTAAAAAATCAAGTACTGGAAAACCTTGAAAATAGCCTCTTACAAAGTGTTACCAACTGCTGACTCCTCACTCCTCTTACCTAGTTGATACAGGCCAGTGATCAACAACTGCTGGGCAAAAAACAAGGCTGACATGTTTCAGGCCATACTTTGGCCTTTGCCAGGGCTCCAAAACTGACATTCATGGTCACCACTTTAATCAGAGCATCTGCAAATTAATTCCATGCCCGATATGACGTAATCCACTAAAGTTAGACACAACACTATGAATAAATCCTGTATTTTCATTACCTCTGCCGTCATCTTGGCTAGAAGGGAGCCTCCTGTATGTTGCCGCTATGCATCTGTGCGATTGCCATATTGGAAAGGACGCGAAGCGGTTAGGTGAGGTCAAGATCCGGTAGTAAATATATCGGCCAGTAACGATTGGCAGACGATCGACCTGTGAGACAAGTGTGAATTGAATCGCTGGAACTGAACTGGGTACATTAACAAAATTAGCACAGGAATGCAGGTTTTTTAAATGCAGCTAAATCTGCTAAAAACAGGTGAATGACCCTTTTCCTACTGCCAGTAGACAAGTTTGCTTTTCTTTTTTTATTTTCTGACGTATGCTGGAAAGATTCAACTCATGTATGTGCAGGAGAGCAGAGAGAACGTCTCTGTGTGTTCATCTCTCAGTACTTTTCTAGCTTCTAGCTGGACTGAATCTCTGTATTTTGAAGTTTAGTTTCTCTCTTGTGTCGCTGTTTGTTCCTCTCAGGTATCTGCTTTATTTTACTGTTTCATGTCCAACTACAGCTGATTGAAGTCGTTTTAGGTCACTGCTGATGAAAACCAAACATTTCTCAATTTTGCTGCTTCATAAAAAAGCTGTCAGATTACCAAATAACATTGTGAAGAATTTACAGGAAGGAAAATGTTTATACACTGTTCACCCGCACGACTAAAGACGAGCACATTATCAGTAAATACACAACTTCTGGTCTGATGTGCTGAGTCAAACCAAGTCATGCCAAGCGCCACATGTGTATGAAAATAAAGAAAAAGAGTTGCTGGTGGAGACAGTAAGCCTTCATTCCCTCCACTGAAAAAAGCTGAAAATTAGTGTGTCCACCTGGATGTCATATTTCCATCACCGCTGATTGGAGGTGGAGACGATAAATACCTGTGACCACTGCAGTCATTTGACCCACAACTAAATGATGATTGTAACTTTTTACATTGAAGACAAAAGTCAGATGTTAGTGCATTTTTTTCCAGTGTAAAAGGGGCTTTAAATGAAGTTTGAAACAGTGACCACAACTTCTTCAAATGACACCAAATCTGTGCTCTGACAGAGAAGCAATGTTCTTGTCTTTCCACACACACTGCAGACAGTGTCATGTTGTAGTGGTATTGTGAAGTCAATATGAAGTAAGAGCTATAGGACCGATGGAGAAGTTAATTAGAGGCCAGGCCAGCCATCCCCACCTTTTGACCCATTTCCACCCCTCCCATCATCCCCCCTACATCTCCCCTTATCTGTCATTCACAGTCCCACCACTGCTAATGAGCTTATTCTGAGCCATACATTATGTCTGCAGCTGTACCTTTTTCTCTGTACAGTGCAGCTCGCCTTTTTTTTTCCTCCTTCAGAAAGAGAGAGATGGTTGTTCGCTCCCAACATGTCTCCAATTAGAAGCCCCTTCTATTCATCCTTCTGTCATTTCTCCCTTTTCTCTCCATCCTCTTGTTTCTCCCGTCTGCCGGTGTTGGAAGCAGGTTGTAAAACAGGCTGCCTTACCCAAATGGAGATGAGCCCTGCGGTCACTATAGTTTTGTTACTGAGGCAGAGTCACATTAGCCTCTTTAGTCTGCCTCTGCGAGTGCATGTGTGTGGCCTGGTGTGTGTGTGTGTGTGTGTGTGTGTGTGTGTGTGTGTGTGTGTGTGTGTGTGTGTGTGTGTGCGCGCGCCTATGTGTGTTTTGAGGCTGTGTGTGACATTAGCCTCGCAGTCACAGGTAATGATCTCATCTCCCTGCTGGTGACTAGAGGCATACAAAGAGAATTACACACACACACACACACACACGCACAGAGGGAGAGGGAAAGATGGGGAGCAGAGATTGGTATTGTAATGGTACTCTAATGGGCTACCTGACAAGTGCTTTTTCTTAATGCTATGCCTCTCCCTCTCCCCCCTTCCTGTTTCTCCCTCCTCCAGGTGCATTTTCCGTCTTTGAGGAGCAGTGATATGGACACCAGGTGTGGTGACGTCCAGGTATGTATTCAATTCTCACAGCACACCGTTTGAGTGCATCAAACGCACCATGTTTTGAATAATGCTGTCCTGTCATCACATCACAACCTGCTATTTGTTCTGCCAGTTATACCTTTTGTTCAGCTGCTGTTAGAAATCTATGGCTGTGTATGAAATCACTCTCTATTTTCTACATAGTGTCCTATATTTACCATCCACCGTTTTATTTGAGTGTCTGAAGCCTGAGTGTGAATTTTATCTTGTGCCCTCTAAAATCCCCACAATGGTACACCCTGCTAGCTCATTTGGTAGAGTATGCGCCCCATGTGCTGTGGCTATCAGTCCACTGCAGTGGCCTAGGTTCAATTCTAGCCTGTGGCCCTTAGCTGCGTGTAAAAAAACCAAAACAAAATAAAACAAAAATAAAACAATTCCTACATTAATCCTACATTAATAAAAAGCTTTCTGCTAAAAATCACATGGATATTGACAGCAATGGTCAGGAATCGGTATACAAAATCTTGGACAGTTGGTTGTAACATTACTTTATGGTGGGATTTGTTGGTCAAATCAAGGTGACTTGGTCACCAAAGGATATTCTGCTTGTATGTGAACAGTCTGTATAAATATTTTTATTTCCTGACATTTTTAAAGAGACATGTTGGCAAGCAGCAACATTGATGCTTTGGGTTATTTCCAGAGTAAGGATGGACAATGTGATGCACGTTAACACAGTCATGGTGTCAGTTACAGGTAATTGAAATGAAACATGCTAAATATTTGATTGATAAGTAACATTAGTCAATACAGAAAATAACTTTTACCCAAAGCTGGATTCCAGTTGTTTCTGTAAATTGCAGCAATATTTTGCTTCTCTATTCTTGGCAGCCTGTACAAAGATGCTCCCATTTCTTGTTGAATCTATTTTAACAGTCAATTGCACAGCTTGCTCTCATTTTAGATGTGTTGTTTGTGTTTTTGTGGCTTTCAGCCTGAACGCTAACACTGCCACTCAGTTGTTTATGCCACTCAGTGGGTATAAACCAGAGTGACTTCTGCATACTGTCGCATCATGTGCATACCCTCTATTGGGAGTAGTGAAAGGGTGAGGGCACTGATTTTGGACACTGATTAAATCAAGTGCACATAGAAACTCACATAAGATACCAGCAGTCATCTCCATGCATCACACTAATCACATCAAAACTGAACCATATCTTCAACAATTTCATTTGGTATTGTATTTGGTTTACCTTGTGAGGCAGCAGGATTCACAAGATCACATGATCACGTGAGAATCCATCTTGCCAGGCTTCAAGTTATCCGTATGTGTCTGCACCAAAAGTGTTGCAGCCAATCAGCATCCTAGGAGGGACTACTGGCAGCTACGGGTGTGGTATTTGGTGTGACAGCAGCTTCCATGGAAGGGACTTGTTTTGTACAAACAATAGCGGCTCCTGAGGAGGTTAGCATGAATACTGTGATAGCATCAGTTATATCAGAACTGGAGAGTATTTCTTCATTGAAAGAAGAGCAAAAAATGACACTGAAGGCTTTTCTTGATGGAAAAAGATGTTTTGGCTCTTCTCCAAAACTGGCTCTGGCAAGAGTTTGATCTAATTAGATGAGCCATCTATCACTTCTAACACAGGCTAACTTCAACCGGTCACCTGCCAAGTGTTTTTGAAAGTGCGTTCCCTTTTCCAAAAGGTTTCTATGGACGACTTCCCAGATGGTTCTGTGTAACAAACAATTTCAGATAGTTTCTGAGATGGTTTCATGAGACCTTTTTCACTGCGGCCATTTTGACATGAAATAGTCGGATAAACACAGGTGTTACCAAGGATACTAATTAAGGTCCTGTGAGTCAACATACACAATAACAACACCCTGACTCTGACCTAAATGGAATGGAACCTTAATTAGTATCATTGATATCACCTGTGTTTACACTACTGTTTCAGGTCATGGCTGCTGTGAAAAAAACTAGTCTATTTACCAAATCAAACTTGCTATTAGATTCAATATTTGTTTAGCTTTGAATCCCGTAACCCATCCACCTGCTTTCAGATCATTTTTTTTTTAGCTCTGAGCAGCCTCTCCACCCCACAGACACCCCACAGACACACTATGATGCTCTTATATTCCTGGCTCTCTATTTTTCTATTTATACCCACTGAGATGAGCAATGAGCCCCAGGCAGCCCTCACTCACCAGCCCGAGCACACGTAGACACAGAAACACACTTTCTCTCTCAGACACACACACACGCACACACACACAACACACACACACACACACACACACACACACACACACACACACACACACACATACATGCTGTGAGTTAGGGCTGAGGTGGAGGTTAGAGGGTTTCATCAACAGTGTGTCTGACCATATGAACTAATGTAATGCAGTTAGCTGTATTGTCAAGCCTCAGAGAGCACACAGAGGACTGGAGTTCCCGCTGTGTCCTTGCTTTCAGCCTTGTGTTTGGGCTTTTTGCTGCACAGCCCTAAAGAGAAAATCCACTATAAAAAAA
>JAJHUR010118456.1:0-11704 GCA_027495735.1 Lutjanus campechanus
CAGCAGTCCGGTGGTTTGTGGAGACCGTGGACTGGAACAGAGGACAAAACTGCCGCACACGAGGTGAGTTTGAGACTTGAACTTTTCAGGGTTTTAAGGTTTAAACGTGCGCAATTTAAAGGATAAAAGTCTGACAAGATCGTTTTGTTTTAACTTTCAGGCTCGATCTATTCATGGAGACCTTTCAGCTGCAAAACACACCAAAACTCCTCAGGTCGTTCACCCAGTGAAGTAAGTAGAGTTCTGTTGACTAATTTACCTTCAATTCTTCTCGATTATTTCTTTGTAAGTTCGTCTTATTCATTTTTCGTCCTCTCTTTGAAGGTTGTTCTGGCCGAAATCCAGATGTTTCGATTATCTGTACCAGGACGCAGAGATGCTCCTGCGCAACTATCCGGTACAAGCGACCATCTGCCTGTACGAGGACTCCAGCAGCGATGAAGACAGCGATGAAGAAGAGGAGGAGATGGAGAAGGAGCTGAACTAAAAGTGGCTCTCTTTAACTGAAGCCTTCGAGCTGTTGTATAATGTGATAATTTATCTTAACTTATTTACTGTAAATATGTAAATATATACCCTTTTCCACTTCTATTTCTATATCAAACAAGAATGTAAAAGCTTAAGTTATTCCTTTAACGTTTCTACCTCTTTTGTATTTTGCTGAAAAACGCAATAAAACACATAAAATGAATGATGCTGTCTGGGGCTTTATTGTTGGTTTCATTCAGGAGGTTTTTCTGCAGTCAGTGGCAGACTTCTCTTGCAGTTGTTACAAAAATAAACTGAAAAAGAAACTACACCGCTGGCAGCGACAGGAACAAACAGTGTTTGAGGGAAGAGAAAGAGTCCCCCCGACTGGGACTTTGAAAAACACTTTTTAAAAGTCTGTGTGGACCAACAGCGACATCAGACACCAGGTTTATTTGATATATGAGTATAACATGTATCTGATATTTCTTTGTAGCGTCTCCATAACTGATCTCATTTTTTGGAGCTAACAGACACGTGTGGGCTTATAGTTGCTTAATCTATTTTTAAGTTTTGTTTTCATTAACTATACGTCCAGTTTATGTGACACATCCGCCTGCGTGTGGCTGCTGAACAGGTCTTTTCCCATGGGGAAGTGCAAGGTGGTTAACGCACCATTTCCTGCGCCTGGAGTGTGTAAACCTCGTGACACGTGAGAGGTGTCAACCGTGACAGGAGAGCATGAAGATCTGCACTGAGATAGTCACAGGGGAAATGTTTGTGACCTCCAGTGAAACGAGCACTGTAGGGAAAAATCATTCACAGTGTCACAATAATCCTTTTCTTCTTTCCATGTGGTTTTGTGGTATGAGAGTCACTTTAGGACAGGCTGTTCAGAAAAGCCATGCTACAGTGTTTTCTTTCCTCTGCTCACAGGATAGAGCATGAGTGAATGAACAGATGAATTAATGCTTCATTTTCACAAATCTAACCAAACTGGAGTTGGACAAAACAATCACAGTCAGGCCCATATTAACACATTATGGGGCCCGGGGCAAAAATAAGGCGTTGCACTCAAGTACAAATACTGTCATATTACTGAAATATTACTCAACTACAAATAAAACTACCGGTATACTAAAAAATATACTTAAAGTCAGAGTAAGCAGGATTTGTCCGAGCTGTTAGTTAACGCATCAGGATGTCAAATGCTAACGTTTTGCTTTGATAAAGCATCCGGAGTGCAGCAAAACAATGAGAAAAAATAAGGAAATACAGGTAGAGTCTGATCACATATGCATACTTGAGTGTGAGTAAAATTACAGACTAGAAAAAAGTGCCCAAAAATGACTTAATTACAGTAATTTGAGTAGTTGTAATACATTGCTTCCATCCCTGCTGGCTGTGCATTGTGTCTGTATTCTGCTAACGAGGGTACCTGCAGATCCAAGAGGTAGAAATTTGGTTTTAACTTAAAATAAAATTTTAAGTTGACAGGATTTGAAAAGTCAAGCTGAGGCACTTTTGTAATGATTCAAGACAAACTTTCTACTCAAATAAAGCTGATATTAATTAAGTTGCACTTGAGAAGAAATGCTCAATAAGCTCAAGATTAATACTGATCATGCTTCTGTTAAAACTTAATTTTGTGAGCTGATTGAACTCTGTACAGTACATTCATTCAACTCATCATTTCAAGTTAAAAGACTTCAAGTTGGAATAAATAAAACTTGGATATTTATGTTAACTTAATAAGAAAAGAGTTGATTCCACCAAATCCCTGTATGTTCTTTTTTTGACAGTGACTTTATTCTATCTTTCCAATTTCTCATGACATTTTCATTGAATTAACACTCTTTAAAAACACAATTCCTGGTCCTTAGCACCCAATGTCACTTATGCAGCATTAATAGATGGACCCGTTTATTGAAGAATCACACAGTATCAGGGGGGCGGGGACACTGTCAGTCATTCTGAAGGAGGCAGACAGAGATGCAGCAGACACAGATTTCCTTGAGCTCTCTTTCTTGGTTGCATTACACAATATGTAAATTAACTAACTAAAGAACTAAATTAATACAAAATAAAATGTAGATAATAATTTCTTCAGATGACATTAACAACATAATTAACAAGATTTTGAGAAGAAATGAGGGAGTATTTTGCTCTGATGGATTTTTTTGAGTGTTAAATTCACACTACAGACCCCCTGACAACATTATAACTTATCTAGAGATCTAGTTAACCACCAGAACTACTTTTGGCTCAAAAATGCTTTTGCAGTTAATATGTACAATATGCATATGTACATATTAATACAGTATATGCATCCTGCAGGATTTACATTGACAATGATGGATGACATTTTCATGACAAAAGCAGAGTGCATTTTAAACTTTAAATATGTATTTTATCATAAGTGCATGTCTTAACTTGCTGTCCAATCCCAACACAACTTAGTGAACTTTGGTGAACTTTGTAGTTTCAACCTTTCAGACACATGCAGCCTTTTTCTTTTCCCAGGAGCTGGTGTGAATTTAGGTGTGAAGAATACACACCTGAGGGAGTGAACACTGTTCAGGCTCATGTTTGACCTCTGTGGACACGTTTTAAGAAAACAATTTTTTTTTGCAGTTTTAATGAAATGAAAATGCACCATGTGAGGAAAATATCATAACAAAAATAAATGTATAGAACGGATTGAGAGTCTGTCTACAAGACAGAGCCTCAAGATTTAATAATTCAGGACTAAAGTCGTGCATATCACAAAACATTTGCAGTTCATTAAATGACTGCAAACCAAATAATAAAGTGAACCAGGGGCCAGGGCCTGTGGGTGTCTGGGACCCTGGAGCAGCTTTCTGATGAATTTCTAACCTGCCCAGGTAGTAATTCAGCCTTTGTAAGAACAATACTTTGATGCAATGCTGCAGTATGAATAGAGTTTATGTAGATATGAAGATACTGGCACGCAGAAGTGAAGAGTTTTATTGTTTTAAAGTAGCAGCACTTTCAGAGTGACTTACTCTGGTGGATGTAGCAGATATTTACATACAGTATAGTTGGATTTGAAGCCACAAAAAACCTGAGCAGGTGAGCCTGATGCCCTTATTCTGAAGTTTCAAACATGTTGTTTGAATGTGATGTTATGGTTAAGAGCATCCATAAAACTGAGAAACACGAGAAAAATATAAATAAACATGACAGCAAGTAATGCAAGTCAAGAAGCGTCAAAATTTGACAATAACATGAAAAAATATCATGAGACGATAGAAGAAAATATGAACAATATGACCATTCAGGCAGTCTGTGCTCAGTATTTCTTTTATTGCAAATTATTGTTTCAACAAAGACATTTTGCATCTCTGACCTCATGACTTGAACTCTTCAACTGACCCCGGCTGGTGCCAGCGTTTTCGAGCCTTTCCGTGGGAACCCTCGGGATCACCTTTAGGTGTTTTGCAGGGTGCAAAGTTTGCACACCTCTCTAACGTGAGACATGGTGGCCTCTGAGTGCCCTGCCACTGAGCAAGTTACCTCCACTGGATAGACTGTTTTCTATTTACAAGGAAAATTATTAAAAAACAAAAAAAACAAAACAAAACTGATTTTCATTCATATTTAATTTTCTTATACCCACACTAATACCAAGACTTTAACAAGTAAAGACTATAAATGCAGCCATGTATCAAGACTGTAGAGGTGTAAAGCAACAAAAAAAGTTTTTAAAAAAAAGTTGCACTGGATGTTTCATGTTGTTTAATATTCATATGCAGGCCTGATATCATGAGTTGTGGTGAATTGATGATGCTCTGATAACCTCTTCAACCCTGGCCTGTCTGGTCGAGACTTTCCCAGGGTTCCCAGGGTTTGGTGTCGGAGCTGGTGGCTTCAGGAGTGTCACTTACTTGGGTGTGAAATCTGCTCGCCTCCGGAGTTAAATATAAAACCAGGGACTGATGCCCTGTCTGATGAACTTCTAACCTTTGCTGCACACTCTTTAGATCAGCTGAAGTAGACATTTTTTAGTGAGTTTATCTACATACACATAAACTACCTTGTGTTTTGTGTTGAGGGGGGTGTTAGAAACGACACTCTGATTGAGTCAGAAGAATAGATGGAGCTTGCAGTTTCAGGCGCACAATATGGTTGTGTATTTTTGTTTATTTTTTGTTCATTCAAAGGATTCCCCATATTGAAAACCAGCACAGAGTTAAACCTCCCTTCAGTCTGTCATCTGTATGCCAATAAACTAATAATCTAGTGTTGTGGTTCTGTTTGTTCTTTCAGTAAACTATTTGTTTGAATAGAAACTTTATCATCTTTGAGTTAACAGTACAGCTGAACAATGTGGCCAAGCTTGAGGAAATTCTTTAATCAATGGTGAACTATAAGAATATCAGTTTGAAACAAAGTGTTTACAATAAAATTCACACAGGTAATGTGATAAATTAACATTTTTAAATATCTTTTTTTGTTATGACCTTAGAATCAGCTCTGTTGGCCAAATATGCGCATGCATACAAGGATGTGACTTTGGTTTTAAGCTGCTCTCAATGTTTCACACGGTCTCAATAAAATACAGGCATACAGATAGAAACAAGGACAGCAAAGCTGAGTAAAGACAGGCAAACATAAACATAGAACTATTACAGTATATGAAAAAAAAATAGGTGTAGTCTACAGATCAAGCCCTGTGTCTTGGTGTAGGCTACTTTCATCAGCCATAGTAGAGCAATCACTAAATAGCCTCTATCATCTTAAAAATACAGCCAGTCCATTCAGAATTAGAACAGAGTTATATCTGAGACAAGAGAACAGAGCACGTAACTCAAGTCCTAAAATCTCTGCACTGGCTCAAAGAAAAGATTTTGTCTTGTCTGTGAATCACTGAATGGTTTGGGCTCAGTGTACATTTTTTATATGTTCAAAGGAACGTAAGTCGAGTCAGACGAGATGAGTCATGACTCTGTTCGTACATCCCAGAGTCCAAACTGGAATAAAACTGCCAGAAAATCTTTGATGTGCGTGTATGTATGTAGCAATTTTTATGTCCAGGTTAAAAGCATTTCTCTTTTGATGCCGCATTGAATGAGAGCTTGAATTTGCTCTTAATGCACTTTAACCCTGAAGTAGACTTTGAGTCGCTCCTGCTGGGAGCAGCATCTTTGGGTTACAGCCAAACTCTGCTGGCAGGTTTTTGGTCCACAAGCCTCTGAAGTCACTAACATCATGTTTTTATTCCATTGATTGTCCTTTTTATTTGCTTCTCCTTCTCCTTCTCCTTGTCCTTGTCCTTGTCCTTCTTCTTCTTCTTCTTCTTCTTCTTCTTCTCCTCATTATTATCATTATTATTGATGTATTTTGTACCTTCTTTTAATTATATTTATTATGTGGATATGTCTTGTTTTATCTGTGTGAAGCACAGTGAAATGTAGACACACATGCAACATGTAGGATTCAAACTATACAGTGACAGATGATATGTCCATGTTAAAAACTGTGGATATTCTTACATGTTGTTCTATCCCAACATAACTTTGTGAACTTTGGTGAACTTTGCACAGTTTCAACCTTTCAGACACATGCCGCTCTTTTCCCAGGAGCTGGTGTGAATTTGGGCGTGAAGAATACACACCTGAGGGGTGAACACTGTCCAGGCTCAAGCTTGACCTTTGTGGGCATGTCCCAGAATTCATGTAAAATATTTAAAAAAAAACACACACAAAAAAAAATGCACCATGTAATGAAAAAAATCACCTAAAAAATTAAATTCTTAAAACTGAGAGACTCGTCGGCAGAACAGAGCCTCAGGATGAGGCAATAATTCAGGACTTCATTATTCATATTCCAGTTAATTCTGTGCTGAAGCCTGAAGTCGTATAGTCATATTAGAATAAGAAATAAGCACAATTTTATTTTAAAAAATGCACCATGTAAGGAAAATATTACCTAAGAAATTGAGTTCTCAAAACTGAATTATGATATTTATATTGTTATATTAAAGCAACTACAGGGAGTATTTACCTGGTTAGAAACAGTCTCAGTTCATTACTGCCTGTCAGCAGGTTGGATTTTCCTTGAAATGAGATGAAACAAGTCCGTGTTTACATTTTCCCAGGCAATGCAGTGGGTATTACACTGGCCAGTTAAAGACGCAGGAGGTGATTTTTATTCAGATAATTACAATTTTGACTCTTTTTTTTTGTGGTTTTTAAGGTGAACACTACCTCTTGTATCCACAGTGACCTCCAAAATCAACAAAATATTAAAGCTCCTTGTTGTAACTTTAAAAACTGTGTGTTGCAAACTGAAAATATATAATTTTTAATTTATAGATAAGTGGATATCTTTACATGCTGTCCTATCCCAACATAACTTTGTGAACTTTGGTGAACTTTGCACAGTTTCAACCTTTCAGACACATGCTGCTCTGTTCTTTTCCCAAGGGCTGGTGTGAATTTGGGTGTGAGGAGTACACACCTGAGGGAGTGAACACTGTTCAGGCCCATGTTTGACCTCTGCGGACACGTGTCACATGCCCCGTGTCTTTGCCTACAGTCACACTAGCTTGCACTATAAGTTACAGTTTTTAAAATAAGATACAAAGACATGAATATCACCTTTCCCCTGGTCCTGTCTGCTTGCTTTAGATTTATACCTTCCTAGATCATAAATACATCATTTAAAAGTTATTGTTTTCCAAGCAGCTGTCATAAAGGAGCTCAGAGTGGAGTGTTCATTATTATGCATGCATTATTCATTTTGTCACCAAAGATGTTGCTTTCTGTTGTTTGTAATTGAGTAATGAAAGTTCATCTGGAGAGTGGGCCTGCTGTCATGCCCCTGTGAACTTTGACTGAGCTCGTGGTGTGATCACAGACACCAGAGGAGGTGACAAAGTGTGACTCAGCCAAGCCGAGGCTGAACCGAGTGCGCCGGCTTCCCACAGTCACACCTCCTCCAGCTTGTCACCGGGGACAAAGGACTTGATGTCAGAGTTGTACCAAGTCAGACTATTTTTTGATAAAGTGTAGTTTATGTATTTATGGCTGGTTACACATCACTGTTGCTTTCATAAGGTAGTTCAGCTGTGAGCCAGAAGGGGGCGCTGTGCTTCTTCTGTGTGCTTGTGTTGAAGAAGTGCATGGAGACACTACAGGAAGTGCTGCTTGTGGAGTAGAAAAATATGACATCTGCTCCTACCCTCTCTTTTTTTTTTTAGTGTTGATCAGCATGTTGCTGCTGTGCATCTGTGAGAAAATATGATATAAAGAAGTGATTTTCAATGCACCGATGGATAACAATGGACCAGTAAGTACTTATTTTCTCCATGTTTAACTTTAATGATGCTTCCTACTGATAGCATGGAAGATTTTTTTGTGTTCAGGAATTATTTTAAGAGTATAGTTCTGGAAGATACAAATGACTTCACTGGAAGAAGCTGAGATACAGTAAAGCAACTCAGGGGTGAAGTCTATTTAGGTGAACTAAAGCTACAACAAAGGACTCAAACACCTGTTTGGAACATGCAGAGGCTAAACAGGTTAATCTGTAACAGGTGACAGTATCATGACTGGGTATTAAAGAGACAGTCTTTGAAGTCTCAGTCATTCACAAGCATGGATAGAGTAAGGTTCAACACTTTGTGAAAAACTGTGTCTGCAAATAGTCCAACAGTTTAAGAAGAACATTTTTCAACTCAGAACTGCAGGAATGCAGGTATTTCATCATCTACAATCCACAATGTTATTAAAAGATTCAGAGAATACAGAGAAATCTTGGCATGTAAGGGGGCAAGGCTGAAAAAAGCAATTTAACTATCACTTTGCAAAAATGAATGTAGTTGAACTACCTGTAAGCTACTGCAAAATGTAGTTTAACTATGTCTAATTTAAAGGGATAGTATGCATTATTTAATGTGGGGTTGTATGAAGTATTTATCCATATTTATTGTGTAATCTACAGTAGATGGCAGTTTGCAGAAGCTAAAAGTGGCAACAGCATGGAAACTAAGCAATGTACTGTTGCTTACAGGGTCAGCAACAAAACTTATTTTACCCACATTAAAATGTACCGTATGTTATATTTAGAATATTTTAAGCACTTTATTTTGCCATCAGACAACCTTTCCTGAAGGGAAACTGCTGTTATATAAATCAAATATCTCTTTCTCCAAACCAACCAAACTCCATAGTCGAAATCAGTAATTTCGACTATGGAGACACAGGAGCTTCTGGTCTACCGATGCCTCGATCCATTAGTTTGTCTGTCTTATTGTGTGACTTCTGTGGATCCAAACACTGAAGTCACACAATAACACAAACAAACTAACAGATTGGGGTTAGTCGCTTTGGAGAGAGGCAGAGAGATGCAGCAGTAGACCAACAGTGAAGCAAGATTACTGATTTCACCTGTGGAGTTTGGTTGGTTTGGAGAGAATGACGTTTGGCTCGAATAGCAGCGGTTTCCCATCAGAAAAGGTTGTCTGATGGCAAAGTAAAGAGGTGAAAATATTCTAAATATAGCGTGCGCTTAAACTGATGTTATTTTGGTGGAACTAACTAGCGGCTAAGATATGCTTTGGTGCTGACTCTGTCCACAGCAGTTCTCTGTTTCATCTAACAGGGGATGTTTCAACTGTCATCTACTGTAAGTAATACGCTGACCATCAATAAGCAGCTCATCCAAACCCACTTCATAAAATCTGGACTATGTCTTTAATTATGTCATCCACTATACCCCAACGCTGATGGTGTTATTGTGTGTCTGGAAGGAGTAGCTGTCAAAAAACACACAACCTGTGGTGGTGTTTGAAGTATGTCACCATCATCACCTCAACATTCAGCTGTGTTACAACCAGCTGATGCGTGTTCACAATTAAACCAGCAGCTGAGGTTTTTCTCTTCTTCTTTACATTGCAAAACTGTAGTATCCTCTTGACTCAGCCCACATCTACTTCTGGTGTTTCCCCTTATTTAGCTCCGCAGCACAGTGAGTGTATTTGATCAACAGATGGCGCAAGAGAGCCAGAAGTGAGAGTTCAGCAGGCTTTGGGTCCAGTGATGTAACTTTACAATAAGTCCACCAGGGGGCGGTGTTGCACTTGTACAGTAACCAGTAGTTTTATTGGGATGAAGACAAGTCAAACTCCACATGAAAGATCAGAGGAAGGTTCAGCCTGTGACTTTAGAAAAAAGATAAATCCAGACACAGACTACTGACAGATTAGATTATATCAATGCAGTTACTGTATATTTGATTATTATTGTTGTTGTTGTTGTTGTTGTTGTTGTTGTTGTTGTATGCAGTAATAGTTTATGTCTGTAAATCCATTGGTCACAACTTGTTGGTTTATAATAATTTCCATTGCGCTGCAGTGCAGTAGAATATGAAATTCATTTCAAATAAATGAAATTGTTTAAGTAAGTAGATTCTGTACCAGCTTTTAATTCTGTCACTGGGAAATACTAAATCTATGTTTTACGTGCTCAGATCAAATATGACTGTATGATGTTGTTATACAATCCTGTGTTTTATAATGATAAATAAATTACAGCTGCAACTGATGATTATTTTCATCATCAGTTAATCTGTTGATCAGTTTCTCGATTAATCGATTAGTTGTTTGGTCCTTAGAATGTTTTTTCAAACCTAAAGCTGACGTCCTCAAATGTCTTTTTTTGTCCACAACCTAAAGATATTCAGTTTACTGTCATAAAAGAGTAAAGAAACCAGAAAATATTCACATTTGAGAAGCTGATCAATGAGAGAATTTCAACATTTTCTACTTTTAAAAAAATGGCTCAAAATGATGAATTGATTATCAAAATAGTTTGCGGTTAACTTAATAGTCAGTTAATAATCAATTAATCGTTGAAGCTCTAAAATAAATCTACCTTGTACCTTGTATGTGGTCTTAGCCACAGGTTTCCTTGCCTTCAAAATGGCTTTAATGATGGCAAAGAGATAACAAATTATAGGGTCCAAAATTAATAAAATGACATAAAATTAAATGAAAGTAAAATAAAATAAAAGTGAAGCTTATTGTGAATTTATGCAAGTACCCAATTCAATTTTTTTACAATCAAAATCTATAAATTACAAAACAGAATATATTTTATGTTTAATTATTTTATGTTTATGTCACTTTATATTTATTTTAAACTTTATACTTGAATTTTCAACTTAAGATAGATATTTATTTTTTGATTGATTTTTTTTTTTGTATTTCTTTTTTAAAATGGTTCATTTTTGAAAGTAAAACACTTTGATGTTAATGATTAATCATTTAAGTAATTGCCATTAAGAAATAACCTCATTGCACCTCATTTGACATTGTTTTGTCTGGGTGAGCCACAAATGAAAATAAAAAAAAAAGAGAAAAAATGAAAATGAGGGGAAAAATGAGAGAGAGAAAAAACATTTTGCCTGCATTTTGTATCTTATGAATGTGTAATGATTGATTGATTAATTGATTGATAACATTTTGAACTATTGGTTAAGGAAAATGTACAAAATCTGCAACCCTATCACAGATCCTGCCACAGCTCTGTACATAATGTGGCAGCTGTCATTCATGCACCCTGCTGGATAATATAATGCACAAAAACATGTGATTAAGCAGCAACAAGACTGAGCAGCAGCCTTTCAGTAATGAGACGAAGGACAAGAGGCATAAATCTGTCAGTGCAGCAAACGCCTTCGTCCGTATTCCTCTGTCGAGCGGAGAGAAACCACAGAGTTGCTCTGGTTCCTCTCAGCACATAAACATTCGGGCTCACGCGGCTGTCGAAGAGATATAGCTGTTGTGCTTTTCTCCACCTTGTTATCTCACCCTCCACTTAAATAGTTAGTTTGGTCTCCTCTCTCTGAGATGTGTGCAGTGGAGATAATTACAATTTCAGCAACGTTTGCCAGGTGATTACCTCATAATCCCCTATTTCATTTGATAAGTCACGCATTGATTTAACTCAGAGTTGGACCTAATGGAGTATCTTTTCCACCGCCACAGTGATTTGTATGCTGGGGCGAAAGGACAACGGTGGATTGGAGGCAGAAAAACAGCCGTTCGCCATTCATGTTCCAGCTCAGTCGCTGGTGAAAGATGAGCAACGAGAAGGCAGGTTTAATCACAGCAACCTGAATGTGAACAGTAAATCACTGCAATGGCTGATACAGTAACGTGTGGTGGTGGTTAAAGTAGTCCCTCTCACATAAAAGCTCCCCTGTTTCT
>JAJHUR010118460.1:1290-13134 GCA_027495735.1 Lutjanus campechanus
CAACAAACATAATGCCTTTTTAACCACAGATCCTCGAACAAAAGTGTTTTGTGCAACTTCAGATATTGAATGAAGACGGACGTTGTTGCGTCTCCGACTATAATTTTCAACCTGCACGTTTTGCAGACTGCAATTAATTTTTTGTTGACAACGAAATTATCTTTGGTTTTTCTTTTACAACTGGAGCTCAGTAGCGGGTCAAAGTCAAGTCAAAGTGTTTGTCATGTGCACAGTTAAAACAAGTTTCCCTGTATGTACGTAACCAAACATTAGTTCTTCACGGTTCCCTCCTGTAACTTGTGTGGATGCTGTCAGTTAAGGACAGAACAGTTCATCGAAATTTCACCAAAATTCCAATATGGTCCACAGCATGGACAGTATTTGTTAGAGGTGTAATGTGTGTCAAAATATCATTTTAAATTAAATATCGTGGTGCTGCAGAGGTGTCCTGGCACAACACATCGTTTTCTAGACTTCAGAAAACATCTTTGTTTAGTTCAGATCCCTGAAGAAAAAAAACACACCATAATCTTTTTAATCGTTTTTCCAATGAAAATGAGAATAATGATGTAAAAATGATCGTTTGCAATATCAGTCAGAATAACTGCAATTAGATATTTCCTCAAAATAGTTCAGCTCTAAGTCAGATTGGTTCAAACCGAGCAGATCTGGAGACGTACGTGTCGACTCGATGAGAGTGAAAAGTGTTAACGCTAGTTGATTCAGGAAATGATCAGACTTGTTAAGTTTGAGTCTGAAGGCTCAAGTCGAGCTGCAAGTTTTTTGATTTTTGTCAAGTCAAACAAATTTGTGAATCAAGTCTGACTCTAGTCTGCACCTCTGCTCACTGATAGCTTTACCTTTTTATAAATGTAATCTTCTTTTAATTGCCATGAATATATACTTAGGGGCTTTAATTTGATAGGACAGCTGAAGTGAGGACAAGAAAGAGAGAGAGAGAGTGTGTGTGAGAATGATGTGCAGCAGAAGGCTGCAGGTGGTGGTTGAACAGTCGGTACAAGTGACCTACCAGGGCATCCCTGCAATGAATATTTTTATTTTTGTCATTTTTAATATTTCATCTGTTGTTGTTTTTCTTTCTTTTCCTGGTGGAGATGGGCTTTTATACTGAAATGTGATAAACTTTCACTGGGCAGCAGTGACACAAGAGATGCAGTTGGGATGTTATCTGCTCTTCTTCACCATTTAAATGATTTAAATCTGCTGAGTCCACTCTGCAAAAGTTATCTCACTGAATGAATTACAGTCTCAAGTCATTTGATTTTTTTTTTTTTTTTAAGTTACTTGTAAAGATTAAGATTTATTTTGTGCATCAGTTAGAAAGAGGAGACGATTCCTGATCCAACATGATTCCTTACACTCCGATGAGGAACCTGCGCTCACGTCTTCACAAGCTGCTCTCAGATTCAGCTGACATGCGTGTGTTTTGGGGACAGTGGTGCTGAAGTGACGAGAAAGGCTGTTAGATGTTTTCAGGGTTTTGTCAGCAGCAGATTTTGTAATCTGTGTGACTCAGCCGTGACTGGATGTGATGAGAAAACAGACGATGGTTAAAAAAAAAAAAAAAGTCTCATGTGTTTGTATTTATTCCTCTGAATGTAAACAAAAATATGTGGGGCACCGGCTGTGGTTGCTATAGTAACACTGTTTACTACTGCTGTGATAACAGTTTTTTTGGTTTGATGAAGCCTTAAGAGGCGGTCTGTCTTGTTTCCCCAAATCACCACAAATAGATTCGAGCCAAGTCACATATAAAATAATCAACCTGCAGTGATCAAAATGAGAAAGTGGTTTTAAAATAACAATCTTTTTTCATGCCTCTCGTACAGACGTTCCTGACAGCAGTTAAAGACTGACATTTTTATAGAAATTAAAAACATCTAACGGAGGCGATGCATGGTGAAAATATGGAGTTAAGTATGGAAGCCCATTTGTGCCAGTGAAAAAAACTTAGAAATAATAAAAATAATATCCACGCTTTCAGAAGTTTAGTATTATTTTAAGATTTTAACTCAAAAAGTCACAAGTTGGTATCTTGTCATTTTAGTATCACAATGTGTTTATAATAACTTGTTTCATACCCTGGATGAAAATAACCATAATCTTTTGGTATCCTGTAATTTTAAATGGTAAATCTTTCCATTTTGATTTGATAGAGTTCTTTAAAATATCAACTTAATTTTTTTTTTTTTTAAAGACCTTTACAGTCATAATTTTCAGCTAATTACTTTCAGTTTTTTATTTCTTCCACTTGCGCAAAAATAAATAAATAAATAAATAAAGTAGTTCACAACCACAAAACAATTTTGACGTAATTTTAACTTGTGTCTTATTGACTGTATTTTAATTTGGATTTGGCGCTTCAACATTATTTCCTAATGCAGACATGAGGCTTAAAAAGCTTGATTATGATTATAATTACGACTCAGTTTGACATAATTTTCGATTTACCATTTTTATTTCTGTCATTCTAATCTTTTTTTTAATTTTCCTGGCAGAAATAAGCTTCCATAGTTAAGTAAAAGGTGTACTGGCAAAACAAATTCCAGCTCTCGTTTGTGTTTGTTCCGCCACACCTGCAAAGAAATTAAAAGCACAAAACTCAGAACAGATGCTGTCAGAGAAAAGTCCTGCATTCGTGTCTTAACAGCTAACAAACCAGACACGTTTCAAATCAGCGTACATTTAGGAGAGATCTTTTAGATGTTTTTGGCGGCTGCCCGGTCTGACAGACGACTTCTGTGCATTTCTAAGAAAAAGAAAGAAAAACAACAGCAACACTACAGCAGGCGTCGTTTTAGCAGCTTTTGATGCTGGAGCCTTAAACAGGAACGAGAGCAGAACAAAATGAAATCAGAACCAAAGACCGGATGAGTCAATCTGAATGAATAAATACGATCAATGCTTCTTTAACGTTCGTTCTCACACTAAACTAAATATATTCTGCTGAACAGCCACTTCTGACAAAAACGTGACTCTGATTATCGTCCTGCTCAGGATCCTCCACTGTTTGTTGCCTTCAGACGAAGAAAAAAAAGGCTGAAGTCTGTTTAATTTTTTTTTTAATGAACAAGCGAACTCCTCACAAGTTAAACTAGAAACTTACACAAAGTCAGTCAGTATCAAAGTCCTGTAAAATAACAGAAACCCAACAAACTCGGTTATAATAAAGGGATAATTAGCACCACCGCGTCTTTCATAACATCATTTTGCTGCATGTTTTAGTCCATTAACATGAATCCACTTCAGATTATACATTTTCACTATGATTTTTTTTTTTCTCCCCTCCAAACCATTTAATCATTTCAGGTCATTTTAGTGTCTCGGAGAACTTTAATCTACGTTTAACAAAAAAAACAAAAAACAAACCGTAATTAAATGTGAACATCAAGAAAAGATTTATGTGATCTTGTTCATTTATTAAGAGAGTTTAAACAAAAAATCTGTTCTGGCAGCCAGCTGAAACATTTTAAATTTTTTAACTTAAAAGGCCAAAAGTTGCAGAATCATCAGTTCTTGGAATTAAAATAAATTCAGCTCAGATTCTTTTCGGCCTGATTTGTGTGAATTCACAAACATTCCTGGATGTAAAAATGAATAAAAGCTCACAACACATAACGACAGCAATAAGAGCTTAACAGATCATTTAATTTATGATGGTTATTAGTTAATTTAAAAATGTTCAGAGTGTAAATTAATATGATTTATTAGCAGATTTGTTTCTCCTGTAGTGTAGTCAGAGGTTACACATAACTGCACAGTTACATGTTTGCATTTTCAAAATGTTAAATGGACCTGTTGTCAAACTTATGGATTGTGTTTTTGTGTTGTTGTTTTGTCTTTTTTTTTTTTTAAGTCATTTTTCTTTAAGCCATCATGTAAAACATGTATAAATGCTTTGAAATTTGCCTTTTTTTTCCTTTTCTTTTTTTGTCAAGCAGATCATTGTAAAGAAAAATAACAAAAAATATGTGCTGGTTGGAAAAACCTGTGACATCTGGTTGTTGGGCAACCATGTAAGTTTTATATTTGTAAAAACAAAAAACTTATTTTAACAACTTTGAATTTTTTTATGGAGGGCTATTCTCATATTCCACTCTGTAGAGAACGAAGGGTTTTGTACATAAAGGTGTAAAGTGAAATGTCGGCCCACATATGATGATGTACAATAATTATTTTGCTATTACAACAGATGTCTTACTAAATACAGAGATATAAAATAATTGCTCCATATAATGTTCATTTACTTTTCTTTGACTAATTATAATGTTGTTGAGACACTTTGACATTTTGAATTTGTAGTTTGTTTTCTAACAGACACAATGTGTACGTAAAGTTTCAGCTTTTCTTTTCACTGATCCTGAAAATATCTTGATGACATTATCAATGTTAGGCGAAGGTCCACGTATTTATTATAATGTATGAAGGAGACCTTATATTGCCAGAAAGTATTGATATTGGACAATGAAGTAAAACCCCAGATTATATTTAAATTAAGTTCTTAAGTTACTTTCTTATAATATCTGCTTTTGTAAACCGTGGTAGGGTTATTGTAAAATAACCTGTGGCTCTGATATTTTCATGATCTGATTTATCTCTATTCTCTGCTCTGAAAGCAGTGTTTGCAGATCTTTCTCCTCAGTAAAAGTGCTAAAATATTAGCATGAAAATATAGAATCTCAAAATACAAAAAGTGAAAGTGCTCATTATGCAGAATGTTGTTAATTCTAAAATTATATTAGAATTATTGATGAATTAATGTGAACATCACAGCTTTGTACGGCTTGTGAGTTTACTCCCGGGGATCAATAACATCTTAATAATACATCATAATTTATTTGTTGCTTATATTTTGTACCATTAATCTGAATCTGCAAACTAACTAGTAACTCAAAGTAAAAGTAGAGTAGCAGCTGCAGTATCTCGTTAGCTTGTTGGTTGCTAGCATGTTAGCGTTGATTGAAACCGGTGTCAGTGAGTCAAAGTTAACAGCGAGCTGATTGTGGATAGAGGAACGGTCACAGCTGTTGAGCTTAAGTTAGCTTGCGGATATCTTCAGTGTTTAACGCTAAAGATATTTTAATGCTAACAAAGCTTTCGAGGCATTTTTCCGTTAAAGTGCCAAAATATTCGAATCACGGTTACATCGAGTGCCTGAGAAAACACTACAAATTCAAAATGTCAACGTATCCCAATGCAAGCACATATAGCCGTTATGTTGCACAGCTCCACATTATTTTGCTCCACTGTCACGGTTTTTGTTTTTATTTAAGCCATAACCACTACACTAAACCACTCTGATGGCCTGAAGGTTTAAAGTTTTAATAAAAAAAATATCAATAAGAAGCGTTATGTCATGAAATTGTTGATTTGTTTTCAAATGATGGCCTACAGTTGCTTCTTTTAATGAAAAGATGTTTATCACATACTCACTGTTGAGTGTCTTTCATGACATTGTTTGCTTTTGTCCGACACAGTACTGGAATTACAAATTCACACAGCGGCCATTTTGGACATTTGGAAAGTTTTAGGAACGAGCTAGCTATGCACTAACCAGGCTGAAACACAGATAGCACATTCATGTCAGTTTTTTTTTAAGTCAAACATGTATTACAAACAAATAGACTCTAAGAATCCAGAATATAGGTTCATATTTTAATATTTTGGCCCATAGCTCATGTTAGCTAGTGTTAGCTTGCACTAGTTAACGTAGTAAGCTAGTTAGCTGCAGTCTGCTGTTGGAGTAGCTTCTTGTATGTTGAAATAGCTCCATTTTGTTCAGTTTTGTATATTAGTTTTCTGATCAAATTTTCAAGAAGGCTGCTGTGAGAATACAGCCAGAGGGGATTTTTCACTTGCTACATTTCAAGCTCACTGTCCTTAAATTATTATTTTACGTTTCGCTGCACTGACAGTAGCTGACTTTGCTTCGACCATGGTGGTTATTTTTGTCATTAAACAGAAGCTTTTAATGGGCTATCCTGCCTGTTTTCTGTAAAGCACTGAGGTTTATGTAACTGTATCTGAGCAAACGTATTGCTAAACTGAACAGATTCAAAAAACTGAACACAAACTTAAATCATATGCTTTAAACCACTGACATAAATAAAAGATGGACGACATGTTTCCACTTTCCCCCACTGTGCAAAACTGAAACAAAATATCCAGGATCTTGCAGACCAGCATCAGCTGTCAATCATGGCATAAAACCCTGTTTTTATATACTTAAGTGACTAATTAAAACAAAACTGATCAGAAAAATGAACACTTGAACAATCAAAAGTGTATTAAGAACCATCTAAAATGACAGACGCTTTACTTGATACGTACTTTGATGTTTTACTTTGGGCCATGTCTACTAACATTGAGGAGGCAGGATTTATGACCTGTACTGCAGCGAGCCACCAGGGGGCGATCAAGATGACGTGTATGCTTTAAGTCTGTAATAACTGTTTTTTTGTTCATGTGGCAGCAGCAGCAGAAACAAGTTCAAATACAAAAGACGAGAAAGACATAAAACAAAAACAAACAAGATAAAAACAAACATAAAAGATGTAACAAGACTAAAACAATGTAGAAGACATGACAAGATGAAAACAACATAACAAAATGAAAAGAATGCAACAAGACAACGAGACATAACAGGATGAAAATGATGCAACAAGAAAAAAATAACATAAAAGACACAAGTTAAAAAGATGTAAACGATGTAAGAAGATGGAAACAATGGCACAAGACAAAAACAATGTAAAAGATGTGACAGGATGAAAACAGCGTAACAAGATGAAAAAGACATAAGACGTGAACAATGTAACGAGAAGAAAAAGATGTGTCAAGATAAACAAGACGTAAACAATGTAACTATGAAAACCACGTAACAAGATGAAAAGACACAATACAAAAAAGATGTAACAAGATGTAAACGATGTACCAAAATGAAAATAATGTAACAAAACGATAAGAAGACAAAAATGGCGTAAAAGACATAAGAAGACGAAACTGATTAGAGAGGGAGGCTCAACCGGAGAAAAGGTGACGTTCAATTACTTTTGCTCAGTAAAAATGTCCTTCAGAGGGCAACTTTTTACTTTGCAACTTTGAGTACATTTACTTTTTCACTCTTACTTGAGTAAAGAAGTTGAATCAGTACCAGAGTCTTTTTTTAAAGTAACTGTACTTCTACTTGAGTAACGAATATGTGTACCACCAGTGGTCATATCAAAATTCCGTCACAAATCGCTGCCTAGTGAGCTAATAACCTTATAAACAGAAGTTTATAACTGATTTGAAGTGCTGAAGCTTGTCGTGATACAGTTTGAACAGTGAAGTGTTCACTTAGCTCAGGAAAAGTCGAGTGAACCACGGTGAGGACAAATGAACTTGACAAAACAAATAAACTCAGCTAAGTGATTTATTTCCACCCTTAATAAACATGTATATATTTTGTAAAGTGTGTTATATAATAATATACAAAATAAAGGAAACGAATACACTCAAAAGGGTAACAATATAAAGTCAAAGATGTTAGTAAAAATGAATTCTGTGAGAGACTAACTTGTCATCTTGTCTCGTAAAGCACATTTTATTCTACATATCACATAAATCCCCAGTATTTGAATTTCAGTCACTATTAATTATCGAGTATTTGATTGATTGTTGTTCATTTTATTTATTATTAAAAGAAGTGAAGAGCAGAGGATATAGCTTTTCATGCACATGCCCCTGTTATGTTTCTTTAAAGCTGCCTCTTTCTCTCTCTGGTCTTCTTCTTCTCTCCTTTTGGTCGACGCCCTCGCCCCTTGCTGCTGATTGGCTGTTTTGCCTGCCACTCATATACGTCCTCCAATAGCGTGTTTCCTCTTGGAGAGTACCTGATGGAGGACCACGTGAGGACGGAGCCATAGTGCGGCCTAAAAAAAATTATGTAAAAATATATATTATAGTGTGAAGTAATGGATTTAAAAGTCAGAAAAGTTTAATAATAATAATGATGATAATAATTTAAATAATAGTGTCAGTCATATAGAAATCTTGTATGTTCAAACCTGTGACCTAGGATAAGGATACAAAACAAACAAACAAACAAACAAACAAAAAACAACCCCCAAAAAAACAAAAACTTGTAGATTTAAAGATATTCTCTGTCTTTTAGACTTTACATAGTTAAATTATACTCCTTTTAGGCCAACAAACACTAATAGCTACACAGAACAACAACTAATGTTAGTGACACAGAACAACTGCTAACATTATCTAGACAGACCAACTGCTAACATTAGCTACATGGACAACTGCTAATGTTAAATACACAAACTACTAATGTTAGCTACCCAGACCAATTGCTAATGTTAGCCATAGTGACCAACTGTTAATGTTAACTACACAGACCAACTCTGTATTTGGTCTGTGTAGTTGGTATGTTACGTACACAGAAAACTACACATGTTCAACCTGTTACACACACAACCTGTTACACACAGAACCGCTAACATTAGTTACACAGACCTGCTCATGTTACATCACAGTCAACTACAAATGTTAGCTAAACAGACCAACCACTAACATTACACACACAGAACAACTGCTAAAGTTCAAGGTAATCCAAAAGTAACAGAAAGTACTCTAGTTACATTACTCTAATGTTGTGATACTTAGTTAACGTTACTTAAGTTATGGACTACATTTTTTAAACAGGTAATCTGTAACTGTATCAGAATACATTTTTAAAATAACCCTCCCCACACACACACATACCCGTAGAAACTGCCGGACATGTAGTTGAGGATTTCTCTGTAGCTGAGAGGATAATCCCACACCTGGACGTCCGTCACCTGACCATCAAAACCTGGAAACTCAATCACAGGCTCACCTGACCACACGTACTGAACACACACACACACACACACACACACACACACACACACACATCTCATAATTATGACTTTTATCTCATCATTTTGACTTTTTATTTCATAATTATGACTTATCATGGGGATATTTTTTCTGTCAGTGGCAGAAATGGGCTACCATACACATCTCTGCACACACCTCAGTTTTTTTCATCTTGTCAAATAAAATTCAGTCTGATCATCAGGCTATAACTACAAAAACAAGTAACACTAAACAAGTTTGCCTCATTGCTCTCCACTCTGTCCTCACCCGATACCGCAGCTTCTTCCTGATGCTCATGTTGAAGCCCGAGAACATCTGGGCCACGTTCTTCATGGAGTCCACGGTGAGACAGACTCTGTTCCAGATGCCCTGTCCGATGTTTGGCCAAAACCTTATGTTAGGCTGAAAGGACAGGTAAGTGTTCCAGTCAAAGATCGCCGTATATCTTGTACCAGCGTCACTGATTTGCAGCTTCAGAGGGGTCGGACCGGATGGACTGAGTGTGAAGATCGTCGGGCCCCTGAGTGTCTGATAGTCTATGATGTAGCGCAGACACACAGACACACCTGCAGCGATCACACGAGGAGGGTTGATGGACAAATTAAGTTGGTTGTTTGGTTGTTTTAGAACATGTAGAAAACAGCTAAAAAAAACAAAACAAAACAATTACAAATACACGATGCAGCCAGAGGATACAAGCCTGTGAACACTGGAGTTCACATCTGCTTCAAGTTAGCATGAGCTTTTTCAGTATTTAAAGTAGGGCTATATTGATAATATATAGGTGATAGATTTTACATATTGTTATATTGTGATATATCATAAGTGTTTAAAAGGCTGCATTACAGTAAAGTGATGTAATTTTATGAATTTGTCTATTTGCGTTTACCCACTTTGTGTCATTATATCCACATTACTGATGATTATTTATTTTAAAAAAATCATTAGTCACTAGTCAATGTATTTGGTCAACAAATATTGTGATTTTCATTAATTCTATCAACCCCTGGAGTACACAACATGTCGTCAGTCACAACCTACACAATCAATAATTATCAATATCAACCAGTATGAAATTTCACTATTGTGATTGGCTTTTCAGTTGTATCACCCAGGCCTGCTTTAAAGGCATAATATGCAATATTTTTAGAGCTACAATGATAATCAATCATATAATTGATTATTATTCTCTTCAATTAACTGGTTTGAGTAATATTTTAAGAAAAATAAGTCAAAATATTCTGATTCCAGCTTCTTAAATGTGAATATTTTCTGGTTTCTTTGCTCCTTTATTATTATAATCTGTATATTTTTGAGTTGAGACATTTGTGGGCTTTGAGACACACTGAAGGACATTTTTCACCATTTTCTGACATTTTACAGATGAAACAACTAATCGGTTAATCGACAAAATCATTGACAGATTAATCAACTATGAAAATAATATAATAGTTATAACAGGTATAAGTATAAAAATACTATAATTTTAATCATTTTTATAATATAATCGGAGGTTGTTGAGAAAGTTGTTATCCTAAAATCTCAAAAAGAAACATACTGACTTATCTTAAAGTAATGATTTAGTATTTCTAATCTAATTATTCACATCGCAATGACTTATAGATCTTTTTTCCAATCATATTGGCAGAAGTGGTCCTCCGTAGGTGCAGGTGTATGGAGATGAAAGTTTGCAAATTCAGCCCCAGGTCCCAGGTGATTGCCCACCTATGCCTTATGGTAAACCACCTGTGGTTATTTAGTTTGTGAACGTCCTTACCTCTAGTAGGAGGTGCTGTGGTCCAGTAAGGGTAGGAGGTGGGTTGGTCGGTGGTGTAGGGAGTAGTGGGAGACCAGGGGGGAGAGGTGGGAGAGGAATAATATGGGGGATAGAAGGATATGCTTCCTCCATCTGAAGACAAAGTGAACATCTTCCCATTTAAATTTAATCCCGGAAGTCCTGGAGAAAGAAAGCAGAGGAGACACCACAAACACGCTGTCAGCATAACAGAAATAGAAAACAGAGAGGTTTTTATGGGCTTATTTTAACTGTGTGATTCTTACATTTATACTTTACAACACTGTATTAATTAGAGTTCATTGTCTTGTATAGGAGCGTTAGAGGAGCTCTGCAGGAGCTCTACAGGAGCTCTGCAGGAGCATTGGAGGAGCTCTACAGGAGCTCTACAGGAGCTCTGCAGGAGCGTTGGAGGAGCTCTACAGGAGCTCTACAGGAGCTCTGCAGGAGCGTTGGAGGAGCTCTACAGGAGCTCTACAGGAGCTCTGCAGGAGCGTTGGAGGAGCTCTACAGGAGCTCTACAGGAGCTCTGCAGGAGCGTTGGAGGAGCTCTACAGGAGCTCTACAGGAGCTCTGCAGGAGCGTTGGAGGAGCTCTACAGGAGCTCTACAGGAGCTCTGCAGGAGCGTTGGAGGAGCTCTACAGGAGCTCTACAGGAGCTCTGCAGGAGCGTTGGAGGAGCTCTACAGGAGCTCTACAGGAGCTCTGCAGGAGCGTTGGAGGAGCTCTACAGGAGCTCTACAGGAGCTCTGCAGGAGCGTTGGAGGAGCTCTACAGGAGCTCTACAGGAGCTCTGCAGGAGCGTTGGAGGAGCTCTACAGGAGCTCTACAGGAGCTCTGCAAGAGCGTTGGAGGAGCTCTGCAGGGGAGCTCTGCAGGGTCTCTCAGGAGCTCTACAGGAGCTCTACAGGAGCTCTGCAGGGGCTCTGCAGGGGCTCTGCAGGAGCGTTGGAGGAGCTCTACAGGAGCTCTACAGGAGCGTTGGAGGAGCTCTACAGGAGCTCTACAGGAGCGTTGGAGGAGCTCTGCAAGAGCTCTGCAGGGGCTCTACAGGAGCGTTGGAGGAGCTCTACAGGAGCTCTACAGGAGCGTTGGAGGAGCTCTGCAGGGGCTCTACAGGAGCTCTACAGGAGCTC
>JAJHUR010118461.1:0-13508 GCA_027495735.1 Lutjanus campechanus
TTTGAACAACCATAAATGACGCAAAACATTTGTTTCGCCTCTCATCCAAGAAGCTTCATCAGTTCATGCGTGTCAGACTAGTCTGAGATTACTGGAGAAGATTACTTCCTGCCCTCCATCTGCATTTCCCGCCACAGCGACGCAGTGCTGTGACGTCATGTGCAAACAAGCTATAGAGCACAGATGTAAATGGGCTGGAGTTTGCTAATAAGCTAATTTTCATCCGTAGTCCCAGGGTAGGTTATAACAAGTGAATGCTGGATGTCATCAATACTAGTACAAAATACTGCTACAAAACAAAACAATGTAACAGATAAATACTCTATGCATGTATAAACATCTATAAACAGTAAATACAACATGCAGGATTTATCTTTGTCATAATAAAATGTAAATTCTTGAGTTATGGTTAAAAACATATTTTGTGATGTCACATTGAGCTTTGACCACCAAAATCTAATCAGTCTTGAGTCCAAGTGGTTGTTTGTGCCAAGTTTGAAGAAATTCCCTCAAGGTGTTCTTAAGATATCGTGTTCGCAAGAATGAAATGACCCAAAAACATAATGCCTGTGGCCACGGCCGTCGCTGCCATAGTGGTATAAAGACGGTTTTTCAAGGTTTTTCAAAAATTTTGAATCACAGAGGTCCCTCAGCATACAGTCATGAATGTGCACTAAATTTTTGGCTGATCTGTCTAATAGTATTTGAGATTAGCTGCAGAGAAGTTGCAGGTCTGTTGGTTGTGCATGCACACACACACACACACACACACATGTGCAAGTGATCGCATGATCCCCTCCAGTCTTACACCTTACAGAAAGACAGAAATAGATACAGCTAGAAACAAGGACAACAAAGCTAAATAAAAGTTAAAATAAACATGGTTATATCATAACTGTTCTGTACATACAAGTAGGTGAAAAAATGGATGTTGGCCTGGTATATAAATACATACTGTATAAAACCCAGCAATGACCAACAACAAACAATATATATAAGTCAAGTGTTTCTTTAAATTTTAAACTAATGCAAATAGTGCGATGGAATAAATATTGAGTGATTAATGTGTGCAACTGCCAAAAAAATAAATCATGTTTTTTCATGTGCATTCCAGGGAATATCAATCAAAGTGGTGTCGGGTTGTTGTGATAAGATGCCTGCAGATTTTTTCATTTTCATAAATCTTCTTTTATTGTGCTCAAGACAAATGACTTATTCTTTTTTTTTGCAGTCTTCATATTTATTTGCCAGGGAAAGTGCATATTATTCAACATTTTAGTTTATACTTAGTGTTAATGTGCTGGAGTTTGCTAACAAGCTCATTTTCAACAAAAGGTACTGCAAAACAAAACAGTGTAATAGGCCTACATAAATACCTTATGCAGGTATAATTGTCTATAAACACTATATACACACAGCATTTATCTTCGACAATGATAATAACACAGGCCGACATGTTAAAACACTGTGTGTATTTTAAATTGTACACATATAAATCATCATTTAAGTGGATGTTTAAGTATTACAGGGTTATTAACACCATGTGACTGATTTAACTGTTCATCAGGGTGATGACCTGTGAAAAACAATTGTACTTCTTGTAAGTAAGTCCTTCTTGTTCAGTCCAACAGATGGTAGAAAACTAGCTTCATGTCAGTCAGTCGCTCAACACATTTGTAGTAAACTTGTACTTTCATCTTTGAGATTTCTGTTGCCAAAATAACTAACTTGAATATTTGACAAAAAAAATCTTCCTTCACTTCATCTTTCTCAATTTTTCTCTTTAGAAAATCTATGAAGCCACAGTGTCTGTGCATAATCTATATATCCTGAGCATGTGTGTATATAAACAGAATTTACACACAATATTTATGTTAATTATTTCTAGGACCTTGTATGTCATTAATATATTAGAAAACACATTAACACACTTGTATGTCATCATTTATGTAAGTCAGTTCAATTAAAACTTTATTTCAGACTTACAAGAAGCAACGTAAACAAAGTATAATGATTGATTTTTTTCATTTGTATGAGTTTTTATTAGATATCAGTGATTGCTGCTGTTTTTTATGTCAATTTAAGATATGTATTAATTATTATTTTAGCATTTTCATCCCAATCGGTTATTGTTACAGGCCAACTTACTTACTGTCTCTTTCTCAAGTGTTCTAATCCCAGAGCAGAGGAAGCCACAGACGAAAGTGGACAATAAAGATAAAGATGTCTATCTGTAGTAGCTCAGAGGTCTGAAAATATTTTGTAAATCCAGAATATTCAGTCACTGTTACATTAGGGAGTTATGTATACACTTCAAATGCACATTAAATTCACCTTACTGTAAAATAAAAGTCACTTCATGTGATGTCTCTCCTGCACACTTTCATGGACTGCTGGAAGAATCGTTGATGTTATTACAGGTCGGGAAAAACAACGTGTGACTGCAGTGACTTTATAAAAAGGTTCCAGAGGAGGATAAATGTGCACACATACAGTCAGTGACGAGGCAGAACCAAGAGCCAGCAAAACATCCCAGCTTAGAGGTGCACCATTAATGCAATTTGTAAATCCTCTTCATAATGTGTGAAGCAGCTCCAAACCTGCATATACGAAGGCGAATTATCATTAATCTGTGAAGTATTACAGGTTTGCACTAGTGGAGTTGTGCCAAAAATGTTCTAGTTGGAGAGAAACAGGAATTGTTTTATTTTGCTCAATATTTCCAGCACAAATAAGCCTTTTTCATTTTATTCTGTCATTTCATTGATTGGTTGATTATTTGATTGGTTATGCTGGTTTGCAGTGCGGGCATAAAATTTAACACACTCAAAAAAATAAACGTTACAAAACAATCAACACAGAGATATTGCATGATATTGCATTTCCCAAATTAATTCCACATACTAGTTCTAAGCAGGTTTTTAGTATGTAGTGTGTTCACACTGCAAAAGTGACAAAGCGCATGCATATTAAATACGGGAGATTTTGAATGGGCTGATAATGAAAACTATTCTCCCACAATGGACCGCACAAAGGAAATGGAGGAAGCTGCTGAGAAAAATTTAAATAAATTATGGCTGGTTGTGAAACAGTTTCAAACAGATCGTGTCAGGGGGGGCAGGCAGGATAGTGGTTAAGATCGATTAAGACATTTTGCTCTCTACTATGTATAATAAATATACTACGCTAGGATATATTAGTATTAAGTACATACTGTGTTTTGCTGTAGATAGACCCAAATGTACAGGGTAGTGGTGCTAAGAAAAGTGTTTTATTGTGTTTATAAGGATGAGGGGTGTTCCTGTTGGTGAAGGCAGAGGTGAGTGAGCTGGTGGCAGGGAGACGAGGTGAGGCTTGGGGGTCACCGGCTGCAAGAGAAGTGTGACTGCGAGGTGAGCAGGCGGGCGGGTGGGCGGGTTGGCAGGCTATGAGCCTGAAGCACAGGAAGGAACAGGAGTAGTTTCCAAGGAAAAAAACACAAGAGCACCAAACCAAGATTCAAGGGCCTGAAGCATCACTCTGCCACTTTGCTCAAACAACAATCTGGCGAGAACTGGAAAGAAGCGCTGGTATTTTATGCTGCAGGGTTGATTGGTGGATGGGTCTTAGGTGTGCAGCAGGGAGCAGGTGAGTTGAATGAAGCATAATGAGGAAGCCAGGAGAGAGAGAGAGAGAGAGAGAGAGAGAGAGAGAGAGGGAGGAGCCACACAAGAAAATAACTGATGGCACAACTGTGGCAATGGCCTACAGTGTTATTTATCCATCTAGATTGTTTTGGTGCGAGTTGCAGAGTTTTGGAGATATCAACCATGGAGATGTCTGCCCTCTTTCAGATATAAACGAACTAGATGGCACTCAGATTGTGGTGCTCAAAGCAGAAAAAAATACATCTGAAAAATTTAATCTTGAGGCAGTTTGCCCTAAATACGAACACAACCAAGAGACTGAGAATGGTTTGGGACAGTTTATTGTGATTTGTAGATGGCAGGCTGAAGGCTTGGCAGAAGTGGTCTGGATACTGGCTGAGGAGGACTGGGTGTGGCGGAGCAGAGCAGGCAGACGAGATTTGAGATTGTCTATCAAATCATCATACTTATGTTGCAGTTCACATAATTTATCAGCCGTGTCTTTTAGTTCATACTGTGTGGTTTCCTTTACCGTCTCCGTGATAGACTCCGCGATGGCCTTCTTAACAGGTTCGATGAGGGAATCCATCAATATTTTACTGATTTTGTTGACAAAATTGGTGTCCAGAAATAGAATGTCCATCTGCTTGCTTATTACATCTTTAATATCAGCTCTGGATAGCTGGTCATCCACGGTGTTTGTAGTGGTGTCGCCTTCCTTTGTCAGCATGATGGTAGTTTTACTGCCAACAGTGACGCGGTGAGAGTCCCGTTTCTATCCGATGGACTGACACTTTGCTGGTTTGCTGGTTTTGGCGATAAAAGGTGTTTAGTAAGCAAGCAGTGGAAGATCACTATAGAAAATACGTTGTTTGCTGGTCGACCGGAGCACGTTTATTTACTCCTTGTCTCGCCCTGATGATGTCATCATCATGTCTGCTGCTGCTGATTAGTGGATAAGATGCAGGTGTGCAGGACTTCGAGTCTGTACTTTCACTCGTTCTTCAGTTTTCACTACACTATGTAATCTAATAGTTACTTGAGTACTTTCAATTAATATCCAAACCTTTCATCTGCCTTTTTGTAGCTTTTGCAGGTTATCTGATTGCAAACTGGCCAATGAAAACTAGGACATAAAACGAAAAACACCCCAAAAAATGCTGCAGCAGGCAGATATTTTGCAACACATCCTCATCCCAACTCATCACACATCAAGGATTTGTCAGCCCCTCGGCGTCTGATACTGAAGCACAAGGTTCCCTTTACTGTATCTGATGCAGCCAGAAAGCCTTTTTAACACGAGATTAACACTATGTCACGGCCTGCTAACACGTGATTACTGCTGTAAAACGGTTTGGAGTGGGCTTGTAGACACAGTGCAGGAGTCAGAGTCTTTTAGACTGAAGATTTGGAGAAACAGAAACCGCTTTGCATTAAACATCAACAGTTAAAAAGTAACTAATACTCTGAATAGTTTTTTAGAAGAATACTTTGTACTTTTACTGACACACTTTTACTTGTAACTGAGTAATATTTTACTAATGTAACAGTACTTGTGCACGGATTTGCAGCACTCTTTCCACCATTGATGTTTACATCCCACGCTGTCACGAGCACGAGCCTCTCGTCCATGAGTAGATGCACGCTTCCCTCTGTTTTGTGGTGCTTTGAGCACCACAGCCTGAGTGCTATTTAGCTCCATTATACTGGAGGGAAGGCAGACATCTCTCCAAAACTCTGCAGCTCACAACAATCTAGATGGATGAGCAGCACTGCAGGTGGGAAGGAAATTTAGGTGATTCTGGGGCGGGCTATCTCTTTAAAGATTAAAGTTAACCTTTAGACAAGACAAAACAATTATTTAGAAACCCCTTTGCTGCCTGACTGCAAAAGATCTGGCTCTAAAGACTCCAATAGTCTTTTGTTGTTGTTATTGTTGTTGTTATCTGAAATTTACCTCCAGGAACAAGAGATAAGATAAAGCATTCTGTATCGAGTATTGTAACACAGAAAGCCTGGATAAGAAAATATCTGGTTTCTGTGATAAGTTTAAGACGTCTGCATGGAAATGAGAAAGAATACATTTCAGAGAATCGTGGGCTTTTCACCTCATAGACGTGAGAGACTAACGCTGATGTACAAAAGCATCAGTGAACAAAACACTGTAAGATGAGTATTTGTCTTAAGTGCAGGAGCTGTCTGGGGCCTGACTCTAAAGCTGCTGCTTCAGAAAGTCAAGAAACATCTTAATGCATGAACATCACTTCCATCCTGCCTGCTTGTCAGTCGTACTTCTGTTACTGATACTGTGACAGAGCTGCTGTTTATCTCACTTGTTCCACCTCCTTCCTTTACCTTTCTTTGTCCTTCTGTCTCTCTCACGCTGACATTTATTTCTCCCGGGGAAAGGCTCGCTGGGTACACATTCACTTGTCAGAATCAACCTGTTTGATGTTCATTCTCCTGTGAAGCCACCGGTCTATTAGTATTGGCCGCTGAGCGGTTTCCCCAGAGCAAACAGGGGTCACAAGTCCCGCTCGAAGCCAAACAGACAGAGAGACGTTCTTGTTCGCCTTTTTAGCTTTGCCAATGATCCCATTCTGGTCACAGCCTGAGTTTCTTTAAAACAACACCACCCACCCATGAAGCTGCTGTCTCTTCTCATACTCGGTGGGATCACAGAGAGGTTAGACGTGCTGCTCTACAGAGACATCACCCACACCCCCGGCGTTCGCTGTATCTTTTATCTGACTGCACTGTAACGCTCCCGCTCCATCGACTTTTAGTCAACACCCATACTTCCTCACATACATCTCGCCTCATCAATATTCATGTATTGATTTCATCTCTGCCTCATTTTCATCGTCAGTTAAATCTTCCCCATCCGGAGCTCTGAGTTCGTCTCACAGCTGAGGGGCTGTGTGTGTGTGTGTGTGTGTGTGTGTGTGTGGATACTGTGGGTTTATACACAGAACAGAAAATGCATGTATAAAATATCAGCTGCAGCTGCTTCATATTGATTTGTAGCCTCGTTACATAATCCACATCTCAGCTGTTTAAAGCCTCAAGGATTATTTTAAAACCTTACAATAGTTTTTACCTGAATTAACCTCATCAGTGTCAGCGAGAACAGGTAACACTTTCCATGAAACCCATGTCTGTAGTTCATTATAAACATACTTATAATGTTGAAATCTGCTTATTGCACTGAGTAATTATAGTTACAAGCACTCATCAATATCTGTAATGTTTTATGTAAGGGCCTCTCAAACATTTTGAATCTCCCCTAGATCCAAACTTTCACCATGAATCAACTCCATGAATCGATAGAACTACTGATATAGAATACAACAAACCATGGATTTGAAAAGCGTATGAAACTATGTTATAGTGCATTATAGTGTGAGTTTAAATTATAGTCTGAGTTTGAGTTACTAAAACAATTATATTATTTTCATCAATGTACTTCTTTTTATTCTTTTTAAATTTAACCATTCTTTAAGGGTTAGATTTATTTCAGCTGGGACTTTAATTACTTCATCTAAAACACCCAATGACCACTTAGACCAAGCTATAATCACTTTATAATGCATAATTAAAATAATAACAATGTATTACAGCCATGAGCGTTATAATAAACTATAATCCTTGCAAGCAAAAAAAGTTACCAGCAATTCTGTATATATATGTATGTACAATATCTGCTTTACAATGTTCTATGATTATTGTCATAAAGCACTATTAACATGTATGTGCTTATAACTATTATACAGCGCTAAAAGGGGATTATAACTCATTTTAAGTATGTTTTTAAGTATGTTTATAATGCATTATAGACATGAGCATCATAGAAAATGTTACCTATGGTCACTTACACACAGGTATTGTTCAGTCAAATAGGCTTTACAGTTAGAAATTATATATAAAAAACTAATTAACATGACTTTCATAAAAATATTCCTGCCATATTTTATTTTCATTAAGTCATAATAAAATGCTCTATATTGTCTATGATTACTGTTATAAAGCAGTATCAATATTTATGAGTGCTTATAACTATAATTATTCAGTGCAAATACACATCAGAAGTATGTTTATTAAGCATGGGCGTCATAGAAAGTGTTACCTATTGTCACACACCTTTTTAAAATATTTTGAATGATAATAGTTTATTATAACACACTAACCCAAACCCTGCCGCTGGTGTTTTTGCCTGAAGAGAAAAGATATTGTTAAATTAAACAGGCTTTACATTTAGAAATGATCAATTAATAATCAATCACCATGATTTTCTTAAATGTACTCCTGCTCTTAATATTTTCTTCATTCAGTCATAATAAAATGCTCTATATTGTCTATGATTACTGTTATAAAGCAGTATAAATATTTACGAGAGCCTAGAATTATTCAGTGCGTTTTGCTTTATTAAAATGTTTATAAAGCATTATAAGCATCATAGAAAGTTTTACCTGACAGTGACATATTGAACAGAGTCCGGACAGATTCCCAGACATCCGTCTCTATCAGTGAACTCACAGTGAGGATGTGTTTTATATCATGTAAGCGTAGGATCAGGGAACAAAGAAGACAATCAAACACAGAGGCTCCACTGGTCACAACAATTACACATGCATGAATCCGAGCTAATCCGTGGAAATTGTGGAAATTTGCTTTTTAATAGGGGTCAGCTAACCTTGTGTACGGCGTATCTCTTCCCCTCTGAGGGTTTTTATCCCCTCTCTTTCCGCCATCCCCCTCGCTGAAATCAATAATGGCAGAACATGAAGCAACGTCACAGTTATATTTAACAGCAAACATGCCTTTGAACCGGTTGATCCTATCCATCAGGGAGGGAGAAGGAGGGGCGGTTCATATGTATAATAACAGGGAGGAGGTAGATATGGAACCTGCGTCTACGGTCCCGCTGCTTTGTTCCGCCCTGGAGGTTCGGGCTGTCTCATATCTGTCCGGGCAACAAACACTCATGTGCCAGAGCATGATCAAACATATTCAAATCCCTGCGTTTTCCTGGGCCTCTCCTGTATCTCATTAGTCAGAATATTGCTCTCGGCGACCTTGAGAATTGTTTAAAATTCACAGGAACAGACCAGGACTTCAGAATGGGTTTTGATTGTTTGCTCTTCTGCCGTAAAAGTGCTTTTTTTTTTTTCTTTTCCTGCAGACAATTTAAACCTTAAAAGGTCACAGATGACGGATAATTATTACTCTAATGTGTGCAGGTGTACGGCTGCTGCTCCTCAGAGAGACAGGGAGCATCGGATCAATGTAAAATAAAGAGATTCTGCTGCTGAGATTTAACACACGTCTGTGAAAAGACACGCAGCGAGGTGATACTGCTGCCCTTTAAAGACCGCTGGAGGACATGAGTGAAGTGAGGCATGTCTCTCCAGCATGGATGACCCTCATCTGGAGGTCATACATGGAGGTTAACGTGAACTCATTTTATTTTTTGCTGACCTCAATCCAAGAATAGTCATGCACCTACAATATTCTGGTTTAAAAACTGAATGCGTAACATTTTGCCCTTTCAAAGACTTGCTGACACATCAAACCAGTCATGCAGTGTCATTACTGTTGTGTAATAGGTTGAAGGAAAATTTGAGGCCACTGGTTCCAAACCTGGAGGTCCCGATCCCCACTAGGGGTCACCAAAGATTCACGGGGGGGTCATGAGGCTTTCTTGATTTTAAGGGGAGTAAGAAAACCTTTTAAAATATACATATACAGTATACCAGAATCTCATTCATTTTGATTTTAGTAATTTCTGTGAAGAAAACTAAATGAAACTGTAATTTACTGTAGTTTAGATTATTATTAACGATGTGCACTTCTTACAGAATAAGGGCACGATGAAGGACGCATGCTGTATTCAAAAAGCCTTCAATCTGCTAAACATTCTCGTCCTGCTTTACAAAAATACACAGTTAAAATGACCAAAGGGCTGATAGAGCAACATGCAAGTGTACAGGAGAATAAAACACTGAATTTGTCAAAGAAGCTTCGTTATGATTCTTAGAAATAACACAAATACACAGTGCAGAGAGAGAATTGTATAAAAAGTACCTAAAAATATCAGGAAAAGTCACTGGTTTTAAACTTCCAGCAGTTATCGCATCACTGTTTTGGTTAATTGTACAGTTTATCTGATGTTTTGTTACTGTTACTGTTATTAATTGAATATAATATGAAGTATCCATAAAATGTGTCACTTAGTTAGTGGTTGTCAGTTTACACAAAGATAGAAAAGGGGTCCCTTAAGGGAAAAAAAAGCGGTTGGGAACCATGTTCATAAATAATGATAAGATAGAAACTGTAGATTCAATCATTCTGGTATGAAATTATATTTCTAGAGAGAGGCCATCTTCAAGGACGTCTTTGAAGCCGGAGAATCACATCTGGTCACTCTGCGACTGAAAGAAAATCACATTTTTGCTGGCAAATGCCTGTAGGCGCTGAGAAATCAGTGAAAATAAAATAAATGACTGGTTTGTTTTTTTGATAAAACATTTCTAACCAGACACATTTTAACTTTTCTCTCATTTAGGTTCATGTTCAGTTCAGTCAAAACAAGAGATTTAGAGAAACATCTCTAATGTGTTAAATGAGTTTAACCACACATGTCATTTAGGTTGAACAGACCTTTGTCATGACTATATTGATAAGAAATAGTCGGGTAAACACTGGTGTTATATATGCAGGGAAGGAGAACTTGCACACAGAAAACGAAGGAATTTCAGACTTGATTCTAGATATTACATCAAACTCATGTTAGGGCTGTAGAAACAGGGAAAAGTGTGCAAAAGTGCAAATGTTCCAGTCCACGTTCGATTTTCCTCGTTGCAGAATGATGCATGCATGATGAGCTGCCCCATTTAAGGGTTGCTCTACAGGTGCACCTAGTCAATGATCCAGGGCTTGATTACACACATGAAGCCAATGACCTGCAGGTCAAGACACCGCAGACACATCAGAACAGCAGAATTACATTTGACAACATTCTTATAAACATATACTGATATACACATACACACATTAACTGGGAATGGGACCCACCGGTGTGGGAAAAGTCACAGACAACAGTTCTTGGGGTGAAGTGGTTTAAGGTAAAAGATACTGTATATCTGCAATCACACTGGAGTAAAATTTGATGATGTCGAGTTGCCAAAACTGAAATAAAATGATTCTCATCTGACAAGTGTCTTGCGACAGCTGATTTAGAACCAGCATTAGTGCAGCAGAGACTTTCCAGTGAGGCAACATGTGCAGTAGCAGCATCCTGAACGCTGCAATGAAAAAGGTCTGTATGTTTAATCAGTTGTTCAGTTTTGTCTCAGTTCTGTTTGCTGTGTTCTGTTCTTCTTTTTCAGAGCTCAGTTTAGATAATATTCACCTTTTTGTTTGTTTGTTTGTTTGTTTGTTTGTTTTTTTTTAATTTTTTATCTAAAACGTGTCCTCATTACTCTTCCCCAGTGGTCCCCTTACTGTCTCAGTTTTCATCCACAGCTCACAGTCTTCTCCTGCTAATGAAGATGGTTCAGGTCGTATGTGACAACTTAATAAGTGGCTGTAATTTCACACATGATGCCCCCTGGTGAGTCGTCTCTGTTAGTGCAATCAAGACTGTGAGACGTGTTCGGTTTTTTTTTGTTGTTTTTTTTTAAAGCTCTGAGGAACTCGTAAATGGACTTCTCAGTGCAGGTTATTTTGTCACACATGCTGTTTTTAAAGATAATAAATGAATTTCCTGTCTCAAACCTCATGCAATGTCGTAAACACTGCTATGATCTCTGTCAGAATCAGATCAAATGACTGCACACTAAATGTTAAAAATGACCCAATGTGATGTCAGTTTCACACAGACATACTGTAATACTGGGTTATCTTTACCCCTTCACCAATGAGGTGTTAAAACTGGGTCAGTTTTAACTCAGTGTCATTCAGTGCACTGGTTGCTCCCATCCTTTTTCCGTTAAACGACCCATTTTCTATTGGTGAATATTATATATTTGTGGATATAACAAATGATAGTACAGGACAGTTGAAAAGCTGTGCAATTAAACCACACAGTGAGTGTAAAAACTACGGGACGTTTGTGTGAAATGAGCAATGAAGCAGATGAGCAGATAATTTTCTGTGAATGTTGCATCAGAGACGAGTTTTCCAGGTATTTTAGGACCTTTTCATGCACTTCTCTGTCTGTATTGTTTTTGTTTTTGTTGTTGTTGTTTTTGTATTTTTAAGCAATCACACGTACTTAATCGTCTTCTTTTTTCTCTCTTCTCCCTGAGGCACGGCCATTGTTCTTCCTAATGCAGCATGAGGCTGTTGAGCAGAGTGTGAAGGCTCTGTGAATATAACTTGTGTTGAGGACTTGACTGTGCTCTTATCCTGTGAGATTTTCTCAAGCTTAGATCTTCATAATATAAACTTTAAAAATAAGGATAGAATTTAATCTTGTTTTCTTCATGAAAACTAATAAAATGCTGAGATATTGACTGACTATGTATTTTTTTTTACAAGTTTTCGTACACCCCTTAAAATCAAGATGACCTTCTGTGAAGTTTTGGTGACCCCTAGTGGGGGTCGGGAACCGGTGATTTTGTGTGGATGTCCAATGTGAACGGGGAGCCAGGTATCACCAGACTCTGTAGCTTTAGCTTTAGCATCTTTAGCATTTTTCTTTTTTGGTTCTACAGTAACTCTATTGTTCTGATTCGCTCTCCTTAGCAAGATTTCGATTTTCTATATACAGCAGGCAGATGTTTTTAGAAAACAGGACCAAACAGCTAAAGTTATATATATATATAAAGAGCTGTAACAGCTAAGAAAGTTAGCAACTAGCTGCTGAACATAGTGGAGCATTTAACAGCTGAAGAGCCTCAAATTTACTTCAGATGGTGGAGACCAAAAACAGAGCTAACATAAAAATAAATGTTGGGTTTACGTTCATCGGGTGGCCAGAAACACCACTCTAAATAAATGTTAAAGTTGAGATGAAATGGAAAATGCATTCACAACCCTTTTGTATCACATCCCTGGTTATATTGTGCACCTATTTAATGCAATGTGACAAAAATAATACCAAAAGATATAAATGTCTTTCTTTCTTATATCGAAATCCAATCATGTTTTCTTCCTGTAAAACAAAATATGTGTGCTTACGAAGGCTTGGACAAACCAGTTTCTTCCTATATTATCAGGACATCCACCCATCAATTAATCTTCAGCTTGGTTTAACTAACAACAGCCTGGTATGTCAGGTTGTGACATGCCCACTTTTCAGTGTTCAAATATATTCTGTTTCACTCAGAAATGTGTCACAGTATGGAAGCTAGATTTCATCTGGACTTAAACATTTCTCCTTGACCTGCGGGATGTGTTAAGAAACAACACGGCTAATGTGTTCAACTTTATAAGTTTAAGTTGCTGCGCTGCCTCCAAGTGACCGACAATCAGTTATTGCAGGTTTAATTCCAACAAAACGGACTGAAAAAGACTTTAGCTCTGTATGCATGATTTCTTTTATTCAGCCATTAAACCAACATACACGACTGTAGAACCACTCAGGACATCATCCATCACAATTCATTATTTCCCCCGACAGAGGTTCACATTCCAACACCATACACACAGACGTTTTATTATTACAAACATTAGAATATGCTCTGTGCACTAACATGAAAACACTACTGAATGCGTCTCATTAACACAATCCTTACATGTAAAATCTGAATTAGAATTATTATGGTAATATTAGGCCACAATACCTGCAGATATAAAATCAAAAAGGGAACAAAAGTATGGAAACTAAATGCATAGAGATGAACATCACTACAGTACTAGTCATTAATTTATCTATTT
>JAJHUR010118464.1:656-13991 GCA_027495735.1 Lutjanus campechanus
GGGGGGGGGCTCACATTGTTGACCCTGTCCTGTCACAGTACATTGCTTAGCTTCAGTGCTTGTGGACCTACAAGCCCACATTACACAATTCAAATTATCCCTTTAATATGATAAATAACTGACTTGTAACACCAAGGTGCTACAGAGTACAGCCCAGGTGTAGCATCTTGTGCTTTACTGTACAGTATGCACATCCAGTGCTCCCTCACAGCAGGGTGCACTGAATGTGCATGCAGCAACCCTCATCCCCGCTATGTCAATATCATGGTAAACTCATTAGCTTAATCTGCGGTCACGCAGTGTGTTCAGCTTCCAACTGTGTTTTTTTATCTCTTGCGTACAGTAGAAGTCACTGGCATTGGTTGTAGTTTTGCTTCACTAATACATTCCTGCTCCCCCTCACTGTCTGTTTAATGATCTGCTCTCTTTGCCTTACAAGCTGATCTGTAATGAGGTCCATTTCTGAGTTAAGCTGTTAATGTCAGCGAACACTTCCTGCTGATGCTTTATATCAGAAGCTTTCCACAGGTGAGCCTTGGACTGCTTGGTAGCTACAGAAAGTCTAACCACAATAGCACTGGTTAGATAAAGACAAGCAAGCAACAGGCAGCTGAAGGAGAAATCTGCAATATGTTTACTATAATCAACGAAAGATCAATGAAACATGGTCAGTTGAAATACTCGCTTACTCTGACAACAACATTCCAGCCACAGTGCCAGAATAACTTTTTGTTTGCCTGTTTCACATTAATTAGATTTCAAATTAATGCCGAACATTTCCAGAATGAGTAAGTAACTGTTTATGAGTCGTAATAAATCATTAACAATCTTGTAGAAGGAGCAGATGTTTGTATCAGTTAACTTGAGCAGTATGTTAATGGGGTCTGGTGGGCAGTCACCTGACTCAAATTTGGAGCAGTGGGCTTTTGTTTTCAGGATAACAAGCTTAACTTTGCATCAATAGGGTAGGACTATCCTTGCTTGTTATTGTCAGTTTATGATGATGTGAGCATCTTGTGCTCCTGCAGTGTTCCTGCAGCCTGCTCGAGCTTTCCTGAGTCTGAGGAGGAGGGGGCGGGGGAAACAACTCGCTTCAGCCATACACTATATATTAAATAGGATTTCAACCTATTTAATATATGATCTATTGCTTCAATTCGCAGTTTGATTTAACCTCAAACCTTCAACACATTATCAAAGTAAGCAATGCATTTTACCATTTTTCCACTGTGAGTGGCAGAAGGGCAGTGCTCTCCCTTGTAAATACTCAGAGTAGTTCAAAAATGAGCAGGTAATCCTGATGTAAGTGGTTCTTACCAGTGAGGGAGGGACTGGAACACTTGTTCATCTGTCCCGGCTCCTGCCTGGCAGTTTGGAATGACATTAAGCCCTGATCTCCAAACACAGTGAGCCTCGTCTTCCTGCTCCTCCCACCGCACTCGTCCTCCCGTGACCCCAAAAACAGGTCAGACGCTGACTCCGACCGCTGTGATTGGCTACTGTAGCTGCTCATGAAGCTGTTTATTGGCTGTCGAGTCTGACGGGAGTGGAACTGGCTGTCAGCAAGAGAGTGTGTGGACAGCTGGTCCGACTCAAACATCCCTAAGCTGGATCCCAGGCTGGAGCCTCGGCCGCTGCCTCTCTGCTTCTCCAGATGCTTTGAGGAGGCCTGACTGGCCAAGTCCCTCCGGTCGCTCAGCATGCTGAGACGTGCATTGGTCTTAGCTCCGCTGAAGAGCCCACCCAGCTCCTGCCGGTCCCGCAGTGAGAGGAGGGGCTCATCCTTGTGCTTATGTTTGTGCTTGTGCTTCCTCTTATGGAGTCGAACCCCTGCGAGACCACCTGTGCTGCCACCACCCAGGGACCCCAGGCCTTCTCCTCGTACTGAGGGACCCTGGAGTGGCCCACTGGCGCTGCGAAGCTTGGACCCCGGCTGGAGCTTTGAGTGTCCACCAGGGTGGAAAGTCTTGGGAGGGGGGACAGCAGGCCTCATGAAGGGAGATGGAGGTGCAGGTCCGAGCGAGTGATGGGGCAGGTAAAATGGGGGAGTAGGGGGAAAATAGCCCAGACTCAGAGGAGGTGCGTAAGGCATCGCGTACGGTGCTGCATAGTAATTTCCCCCAGCCAGCGGATAACCATATCCTTGAACAAAAGGCAGCTTCGATGTGATTGGCTCGCTAGCTTTGGCTGGACGGCCACGTCTCCTCTTAGCCTTCAGATCAGCGCTCCTGCGGAGGTACGAGCTGGAGTCACAGGAATAGGAGTCGTAGGTGACAGGGTAGTAATGGTGGAAGTTTAGGCGGAAGATGGAGGGATATGGTTGCTGGGGGTAGCAGGTGTATCGTCGGTGAGACACTCGTAGCTGCTGGAGCTTTAACACAACCTACAGGAAGATTGAAAAGAGTAAATATTTAGGAAATCACGCCATATACTGTTACACATGCACATTACTGTGTTTTGTCAAAGATTAAACACAATATTTATGGCACCACTTTCACTAAGACTTATAAGCTGAAAATCATTAATAAGCTGTTTCAACACATTAGATAAAAAATGCAACAGTGGCCAGTTGCCAGCCAAATAGCTCACATTTATCTACTCAGTTAAACCTCAGGTCTAATTGCTTACTTTGAACTGTGAACAATTTTTGAAATACAGAAGGTTATTTCTAAACAGGAAAAGTAAATTATCTCAACTAAAGATTGTAGGTCGGCAAATCTTTTTTTTAGTTTATCTCAAAAGATTTAAAGTTTGACTTTCAGCTCATTAGTATGATTAACTAGTAGTAAACAGTAACTCGATCTTACCAAGCAGTGAGCCCATATCATTGTATGATTTCTTAAGTGGTTACAACCTTATTAATAACCTAATTATGAACCATTTATAAGTCATTAATAGGGTAGTCTGACTCTGAGGTGGTAACAAACATATTATAGTTTTTCTAACCTCCTCCAGTTCAGAGAGAAAGTGAAGATGATCCCGGCTCTGTAGGCACTTCCTCTTCCGCCGATGATGTTTTTGCTTCTTTTCTTGCTGTGACAGGAAGTTGTCAGCAGTTACTTGCCGTTCGCAGCGCGCTCTGCTGCCCCTGTTGGATGCTTCCAGGGCTGCTGCCTCCGCAGCCTCAAATCCACACAGATCAAATGAATACCTGTATGAACACAACACATCACCTTCATGAACTTATAGTATGCAGGAGACGATTTGTTCATTTTAACAGGGAAGATGGACTTTATCCGAGACGAAACTGACAGAGAGACGGGACTCAGAAAAAAATCGCAATTACAAATCCATCAGCTACTTCAGCACCATGGATAGCACCACTGATTTATAAATACACGGCACAGTTAGTCTAACTCACACAAACCTACGTCCGATGAAGGATCAATGAGTCAGGCAGACTAGACGATCATTTTCAACTAAACCACCCCTCTGCCTGCCTTACACTGGACAAAACCCCCATTAACATCCACTGACATCTGGCATTCAAAGAGTATACTCAGCATCAACATATGGTCAAATGACCCTGCAGTAGTTATAGGTATTTATTTTTGTAGACATGCTAATTTTTCTCCCTTTTCCACAGAGACTATGACGGCTTGCCACCTCCACTGGTGACTTCTAAGGCTCTTTTGCTCTTTTTTGTACACTTGCTTGGCTTGACTCGGTTTGATTCGGTATTTGTGTATTTAACTAATACACAGTGGATAAAAATTTTATTTTCAATAAATTCTTCACATTAAAAGTCCCCTTCTTTTATTATGAAGTGGCAAAATCAGGAAATGGTGGGGTTTTATCAGCAGTAACACGACTCCTGTGCAGCTAAAAGTGAACAAAAACAGTAGAATAAGGCAGATATCTTAATGTACAAACAGGTTAGACAAGGGGGCACCTCCCTTCCAAAAGCCTACTCACTCTATCAATATAATATAAAACAACAGAATCGTATAAATCAAACTTCAATAGAGGTAAAGACGTGCAGTATCAGTGTACTGTACCTGCGTCGTGAGGCGGGGCCCTTCTCCGTTTGATCTGACGTGCTGTTGTTGTCCGTCCCAATCCCGCTGTCACTTGGGATCGTCTCCTCACTGTGGGACTCACTGATGGGTGACAGAGTCACCTCTTTCACCGACGCACCCTCTGACAGGTGAGAGGGTGAATTAGCCAGAAGGCGTGGAGGAGATAGTTTCCACCCCCCGGAGAGGAAGCTCCTGCCCAGTGGTTTGGAGGGCAGGGCTGAGATGGGCTGCAAGCTGGGCATAGTGGCATCAGAGTGGCTGGCTCTTATGGATGGAGCGCTGGAGCTGGGAGATGAGGTTGTAGAAGGCACTGCAGGGCTCTCATAGAGACTGGACGCGGAGACAGACAGTGGGGGCTTGTCCCTAGTGGCTTTGGGAAGGTTGGAGACTTGGTTTTCTGCTCTGGGTTTACGCCCTCTCTTCTTTCCGATGTAGATGGTTCCTCTCTTGCTGACGTTTATCTGTTTTCCCAGCCGAGCCTCGATGGTGGACGCCATGGCGCTCATCGCTGTGGTAACCGGGGCAGAAGGTGACTTCAAAGCCAGAGTGCCGTTCTGACTGGAACCTGAGAGGATCTCATTCAGGATGCTCTGCACCTTCCCAAGCTTCATCTTGTTCACTGGCCTGGGATGGCCCCTGCCACGCTTTAGTTTCAGGCTGTTAGAATTGGGGCTGGTGGGCATAGAGGCCATTTGCACTAATGTGTTTAGTGTCTTCCTCCGCCGGTTTTGCCCTGCAGAGGCGTCCTGTGCCAGCGGGCTTGGAGGTGAGGTGGAGGTGCCCTCATGGATGGTCTCGACTGTCAGCAGGGGCTGTTTCTTGGGGCGTCCTCGTTTCCTCTTGATGGGCGTGTGGACGGTCAGGCTGTCAGTGTTGGTGTAGAGGGGGCTGGAGGGGGTGATGGGGAAGGCTGAGGGTGGGTCGGCTAAGGTTGAAGGACTACCCCGGTTGTCCCTCTGGGGCGATGTGAGGCTGGCATGGCTTTTAGCTTTCAGGTAAGACCATCTGTCCTTGGCCTTGGCTGGTCTGGGACTAGCAGTGGAGCTGGTGCTGTGGCTGGGGCTCGGACTAAGGGTCATCCTGGGTCTGGGGCTGGGACTGGGGCTGATGTTAGGCCTGGGTTTAGGGCTTGGGCTAGGACTCATGCTCCCCCTGGGGCTGGGGTTTGGGCTTGGGAGTCTTGGGTTTGTGTTAAGATTCGGTTTACTGATGTGATTGTGAGCAGGTTTAAGGGCATCTGTACCGATCCTTGGACGACCTACAGGGTTCTTTTTCATTCTGTTCACACTTAAAGCAGACTCTGGGTCCGACCCGCTTATAACCATCTCTCCTTTTTCTCTTTTATCACCTTTATCTGCTCTCTCTGCTGTCCGCTCTCTGTTGACATCAGCCTGACTTGTGAGTCGAGAATCATTTTTGTGAGTGTCCATCTTATGTGCTACTTTGGGTTCTGGCGGCCCAGGCTGGTGCTTCTCTGTAGTGTCAGAGTCCTGCAGCTGCAGTGATTGCTCCTCTGCAGAAAATGACTCGTCAAAAGAAGGCCTCCTCCGTCTCTTTCTTCCTTTCCCTTCCTCTGTCAGCATGGGCATCCCTCTGTCTTCTTCATCTCCTCTCCTCCCAGCGACTGCCCGCTCTCTTTCTTCTTTTCTCCTCTCCTCTCTTTCCTCGTGGAACCGCTCAGCTGTCTCCTCTTGCCTGCTGTACTTCTGCCTCTCTTCTGAGTTAGTCGGGCTCTCCGATCCTTTCTCTGGCTGTCTTCCCCAAGGTGTGTCGGCACTGTGGGGATTACAGAGCATCCTCTGGGAGTCCTTCCTGCCGTACTTCCTCTTGATGTTCCCAAAGAGCTGCTCACTGACCTCTTGCAAACCCCTCCCCCTGGAGAGATGTACACAGAGAAAAAATGATGACACGTGGAATGGAGGGAGAGAGAAACAAGGTTTTGTATTTCACCAATACTATACAATCTGCACAAGTAGTGTTGTCAGAAATATTGGTTTATCGATACATATAGATTCTGAATATATGAGATATGATCAACATTCATTTCCCACAGTATCGATACAAATTTTTTCAGTAAAAATCTGAAATTCTATGCCCCCTGTTATTTTAATTTTTCCCCATTGTATTGAAAATGTTATCAAATATAATTTACTTGTAAAGTATTGTATCAAAGTGAGAAATTCCAGTATCACTAGGTACCAGTTTGAACATGGTTGTGTCTAGAGGGGAACCCAAGAATGATGATTTTAACCAAAACCATGATCTTTCCCAAACCCTAACCAAGTGTTTTCTGGATCTAAACCCACCTAGATTTTAATGAAAGCGTTGTCCCTTCATAAAACATAATTAGTTTGTACAGCATGCGTTTTGCAAATCAAGGGGTCCCTTCCAGACACAACCTATAAGCATTTATCACCATACATAGGGGTGGGTATCACCATAGGACTCTATGATGTTATCATGACAGTTGAGCTCTAATTCAATTATTCTTTTAAAACTGTTATACAATAAGATATCCTGAAATACATTGCAATTTCGTATCTAATTTGAATTATAATTGTGTTTGAAGTTTTCACTTCATCTCACTTAAAATTTTCATTATGGTAGCAAATGATCATCAAATAAAAGTATAAAAGTATTGCTACTATATATATATTATATGCTACTATAGAGTATTGCTACTCAAAACTCCACAACATTGACTACGTTTACATGCACAGACTATTCTGATTTTTGCCAGAAAAGACAATTTTGTACTGTATTATACTGTTTTCAAAGTTCCCCGCTGTTTGCAGACTTTTTCGACCATGCGAACACAGCCTCCTTCTTTTATTCATTCAACCACCTTTTTGAAAAGGTCCCCGCTGTGATATTTGCACATATAAAAACCTGTGGATATCAAAGTTCATTCATTCTTTCAATTCATAATATTTAAATTCAGGTGTCACCTTCCAGCAAGAAATGTGGGCTTTTCTTTTGTGCATAAATCTCTAATCCAGCCTTGCACACTGTGATAAAAACCCCCACTGGGACACATATTCTGAATGAGCCTCTAAAATCAGAACAACATAGGTATATTCCACCTTAATAGGAAAATGCTCCACTGAGAGTAAGGCCTAATTCAGAATATCTAAACAGAATATGTTGTTTACATCACCTAACTGTGCCAAATTCAGACTACTGTCATATCCAGAATAATAGTGGTAAATTAGCGTACATGTAAACATAGCCAGTGCATCGACGTTCTCCCATCCCCAGTGTATAGTACACAGTGTTTTTGTTCTAGGTATCATGTTTGGCTCATGATAAGATCCACCACACAGGAGAATATACCTTACCTGCTGAGAGAGGTCAGGTTGAGAATACTCGCATCTGTAACCACTGGCAACTGCAGGTCTGGAGTGAGGGATCTCTGAGGTGAGGGGCTCCGTGCCACTGTTCGTGAGAAAGATTGGGCTGGATCGAGCAGAGAGCTCCTGCCGGCTCCTGCCAGTTCTCTGGCTGGCTCAGAATCTGCAGGGTTGGCTGGAGATGCAGAAGGTGCCGTAGACGTGATCCAGTCTGGATTGATTTGGTGTTGGTGTGCGTGAGTGTGTTGGAACTGTTGTGTGAGGGTGTGCTGTGTCTGCTGCGTGTGTGAGAGTGTGTGCGCAGGAAGGAGGGAGCTGCGAAGCTGGTGTTTGGGCGGAGTGTGATCTCCCAGTAGTTGCAGCAGGCCTCCCTCTCTCTGCTCAGGCATTCTGAACTGGCGCTCGTATGTCTGGAGACGACAGAAGAGAGAAACAAAGTCTGGTTACTACACACAAACTGCAATCACAAGACGGCTTTATATAGCTGCAGGGATAGACAAATGATATGATAATGATAATGTGATCATGAAACTCTATTTCCTGCCTTCATAACATGAACCTATCTTCACAGAGATAACACATACAGTATGTAACACAGCATCCACTTCTGCATACAATTTCTTTTTGTCAGCTCATATCAAATCAGTGATTTGTTGTGCTCTGATATGGCGTTCTCGTCTTTTCACGGCAGGACTGAGGCTTTTAATACATCTTGTGTGCATGAGCAAACAGTGTGCCACTAAACAAAAGGCTTGTTTACAGAGCAATTAAATTCCTGTGGCAAGGATGTAGCATGCTGTGAGAGCTGGGGGGATGGAGTTGGGGGTGTCTGACTGCACACACAGTAGCTGAGCACAGCCGTGTCCCTGACTGCCCTAGACACAGAAGTATTTACTATATATAATCTTTATTTTGTTGACATCTCGCCTGTTTTGTCCACACAAGTAACTTGTCAACATCCATACTGTGTATACAATATATGTCCAGAACTCTGGCATCATTTCTCTAGATCTAAAGTCAGCCTTCACTCAGTTTACATTAATCCATGTAAAAATGGAAATGCAAAAACTTATACAGTATATACTACTACTACTGTATTAGATGAGTAAGTAAGTAATGTATCAGTGCTGCATAATCAGCGTACTGCTGGAAGAGGAGAAATAGAGCAGCGGATGGCCTTTGTGGTTTAGCCTGTTATTAACAGACTCAGTATGACGCAACAAGACACTGTTCTGCTGCGCTGCAGGGAGATGTAACCTAACCACAGGCCTGCCTCTGAGCATATACACACAGCCATGCAAGCGCACACGCACACACTCACACATGCATGCAGTAGATGTACACATTTCAAAGGCTTTATTAAGCCCTGCCTTCACACGTACTGTAGTAGTACAAAATGTATGAACACAGTCAGGCAACCAATTTTAGTCTATGAATCAGATGTTTTGTTCTTGCTCTTTGCAGATGCACGTGCACACACACACTCACACGCACATACACTTATACTAGGGCTGCACAATAAATTGAAAAAGTATTGGAATTGCAATGTGGTCAAATGCAAAGCTGCAACTTTTTTTGATACAGAAAAATATGTGACAAAACAGCATTATAATGAAGTACTGTAGTGCTGCAGAGATGTCCTGGCCCACAGATCTTGTCCTCCAGATATAAGGAAACATGTTTCAGACCCCAACAACAGTCACATCATCATCAGTTTAATAGTTTTTTCACTGAAAATGAAAATTATGATGCAAATGCGATACCTGAACTTTGTGTATCAGCCAATGTGAACCAATTCGATACCAGTGCAAAGAATACTATTAGTATTATTTATTTATTTATCTTTTAACATCTGTATACAACTAACCCCTGTATGATCTGATATGATTGCTTCCATTGTTGCACAGCCTGGCTCAGGTTAAGCCCATTGCAAAACATGAACAAATACATACAGAGAACGAGCGTCATAGAACATGACATAAAGAAGAGTGTGCAAGGAGAAGTTGCATCCCAGTTATTACCCACAGCCAGGAGGACTGGAAAACACTAACAAGCAAAAAAAAAAAAGAGGGTTACAGACTTGTGGCAGTGATGTTTTTTTCTTTGTCTTCGGATTAATTAGTCGAGGCATTCAACTCTTATGCCCGGCAGGACTTATTGAACAGCGGCTGCAGTCTACAGGTGCAGTCTGTGAGTGTTTCAGTTTCAGATGGACTGTAACACAATTTTACCAACAGTCGCTAAAGTCGCTGCAGTTATTAGGTGATGACACTGAGGACAACGAGTCTCTCGCTGATGTGACAGTGCGACCAAAAAAAGAGTGTGAGTATTAAGAGAACTCCTTGAACTCTGCGTTGTGTTGGTTCTTAAGATCAAATTGCTTGTGCTGAGCTATTTTGTGACACAATATTGGGTGTGGTGGAATCAGAGTAGTTTCATGAGTACATAAGTACAGTATCGGATTGATATTGTACTGATACAATGCTGGTATTGGTGCATTCCTAGTCATTTCAATAGTACCGATACTGGTATCGGTATCAGAACAATCCTAATCATATCGCAATTGCAATATCTCTCAAAATTGTTGCAATATTATTTTTTTCCCATATTGTGTAGCCCTAACTTACACACACAATAATTAATTACTTAATGTACGTCGTTCTTATTACAATTCACATATTTGCAAGAACAGACACTTCATCCTCCTCTGTCACTGTCCGGCCTTGTTCTTACTCTTTCTCTTCCTGTTCTCCCATCAGCAGTCAGACACTTACACTCATTTTGTTCTTCCACACTGACTGCAGAAGACGCGCACGCTCACAAGCACAAAAACACACGGATGCCGAGTAACACAAGACACAGCACACAGACAAAAACGCACAATGCACAAACAGAGCAGCGTAAATGATTAACAGTGCCACAAAATGCATGTGCTTATATGCACGTGCACACTCTCATTTACCTCCTGAACACACTGCTATGGTATCCTTTCAGCAGCACTGAGATGTGTATATGTATGTGTGTGTGTGTGTGTGTGTGTGTGTGTGTGTGTGTGTATACAAGTGTGAATGTGTGTGCGTATGGTGACACTGGAGAAGAGACACTGTGAGTCCACAGAGGGATAAGATGACAGACACTTGATACACACATGCTTTCTCATTTAACCTGTCCTAGAATACCTGCTGTTTCAGGTTAAAGGAGGGCACAGAGGAAGAAACAGACAAGGAGGTGGAGGTGGTTAGAGTGACACACACACACACACACACACACACACACACAAATATATAAAATGTATCCTCCCCAGTAACCACAAAGCAACCACAGAGAGATAATAAAGAGAGGAGGCATGGACACCTTTCCTACCAGATATAGGAGAGCGAAAGACAAGCAAACAGAAATAGTGATCTCACCCACCCCTCCACCCTCCTCCACCCTCTCTGGCTGTGGTTGGGTTATTGGCACCAGTTCAGCTTTTTGTTCTTAGTTTCCGCCCTTCTACCACCCTCTCCTCCCTCTCCCCTCCCCTCCTCTCCGCCTCTTACAATCCATGAAGCATTTCCAGGGAAAACACACTCACTGTCTGATATCCACACAAGCAAATATAAATAGATGGAGGTACTCCCATGGTTGTTGTAGTCAACACAGTGTGAAGAGAACTCCTGATTCTCTTTTTCTTTCCCAGACAGGGTCAACCCCGGTCACCAACACAACCTGGCAGGTTTTCGTATAATTACTCCACATTTTGATGTGTTCTGTGCATTTTTCTATATTTTTCTCATTACATTTTTATCACTGCTTTGGAGGTTAGATGGAAAGATGGATGGAAAATAGTTGCCAACTATTTTGATAATCAATTAATCCCTTATTTTTTTTCCAAGTAAAAATGTCAGAGATTTGCTGATTCTTTTATTTTCTTTTATAATAGGAAATGCAGTGTCATTGGGTCCTGGACTTTTTGTTGGACACAAGAATTAATTTGAAGACGTCTCTCGAGGCTCAACAATAAGGACTGTAAAATGCTATGTAAGACTAGTAGTTCTGGCAACTCACTTGCCTGACTGGGCAGACTGAGACATTATTAAGTAATTTCTTATGCATAAATATGGAGGTTTCCTGATTTCTCAGTTTATTGTCACATTAAACTGAACATTTAAAGACATCACCATGGACTTTGAAAAACTGGGATGGGCATTTTTCATTTTTTATTTTATCATTTACATGACATCTTAGACATTGCAGCCCTAAATTAAACATGGCAATTAAAGTTGTTGTTGTTATTTGATAACCAGTAGTAAATAAAGCACTATGCACAGGGGCAAGTAACATCTCCCTGTGCTACTGCTGGCCTGCAGCAGGGGGCAGCGGTCAGGAAATCAGCACTAACATGGACTCTGACCCTCTGGAGCAGCCCACAAGCACAGGAGCTGTGAGGCTCCAACCTTTTCCACACTGTCCTCCTTCTACATGTCCCCTCTGATCACATGTAGATAAGGAGAAAGGCCAACATGAAACAGACCCAAAGCATGTTTAGTCCTCAACCCATCTGATGCACTCTCCCTCCCTCGAGGCACTTAGGGCTGCGCTCAGCAGCGGGGTTAAGGGTCGTACTCCACAGGTAGGTCAACAACCATTTCTAGGATGTCTTCCTCTGGGTGAGCACTGTAACAACACGGACTGGTCTCAGTCAGTCACACAAAGGCTCTCCGGCAGCAGAATGCAGGCAGATATGGAGCCGCACATTCCTTTCCACCAGTGATGTAACCATCAGATAAGGTCAGAGCGCAGCAGAGGAGGTCATGGATAATATGTGACTAAGTGCTGCAATCACCCAACTGAAAGGCACTTTGCAAATGAGTCAGCATATACTTAATGACAAATACGTGTGTGCGTTGTCTGACTGTAGCATTTACACTCAGCAGGCTCCTCTAGTTTGACGTGAGGGGAGGTATGGGTAACGGATTACATGTAATGGGATTATGTAATTATATAAATAAATTACATACATAAATGATACATATATTAAAAAAAGGTAATCGTATTTATGTTCAGTAACAGATAAAAAAGATAATCTGATTGCAGACACATTTAGTAAAAAATGGGGATTATTAGTAGGATTACCACTCTGGTCTGAGTGAAACCAGCTAATCTTACAGTCAATTCATTATCATGTCCGCAAGTGAAAAAATGCTTCACTGGATTATTTTGTCTTTAAATCAGGAAAAAGTAACATCACAGTATGGTGACAGTTGTGCCTTCAGTTGTGAAAATACTGTCAACATCCAAGAACTCAATATCAGACCAACCGCTAATGTTATAGCTTCACAGAACAACCGCTAACATTAGCTACACAGGAATCCAGTTAGCTAAATACTACTACTATACTTAAACTATTCTGGGACTGTAGGGTGTGATGCTGCTGGGGACCAGAAGGGTGTAAAGTTTCTGTCAGTTTACCTAAAAGTTATATTATATTATAACATTATATTAGGCTAAACAATTTAACCATATTTGGTACTGAGGTAATCTAAAGTAATCAAGTTATATTACTTGAATAATGAATACTTGAATATATTTGAACATGTAATTCGTAACTGTATCGGAATACAGTTTTAAAGTAACCCTCCCAACCCTGGGTATGTGACAGCCCCTCCTGTCCTTTCCTCTCCTGCAGCCTCTCGTTTTCCACTGTTGAATAAACTGAGTGGAACTTCTCTCTCTCTCTCTCACACACACACACACACATACACACTGAGCACCCTGGCTGCACCATTATACTGGGAAAGAACACCCTAAACAGGCACACCCAAATCTCACAAGCCAGCACACATATACACACACATATACACCAGCAAACATATACACAAGCTCCATGCACGCAAACACAGACACACACACACACACACACACACACACACACACACACACACACACACACACACACACACACACACACACACCTATCACTT
>JAJHUR010118465.1:1360-15132 GCA_027495735.1 Lutjanus campechanus
AAAAAAAAAAAAAAAAAAAAAAAAAAAAAAAAAAAAAAAAAAAAAGTAACAAGACAAAAATAAAGTAAAAGATGTAACAAAATGTAAATGAAAAAAGACACCCAGATAAACATTACTTAACAAAACAAAAATTAGTAAAAGACATAAGATGAAAATTGCATAAAAATGTAACAAGACAAATATGACGTAACAAGATGAAAATGACATACATATTATGAAAATTTTTAATTTTATATACTCATAGTGCCCTAAACCAAATGTAAGCCAATACACACAAAATTCAACTGCTGTGAAATGTCATGAAGAAAGTAATTTAGGCCTACTTTATGAAAACACAGAAGAAAAAGATTAATATTTATTCATTTAACCCCTTTAAAGCGTTTACACTTAAAGATAATTAGGGTACTGAGACAGATTCTGTGCTGTTCTAGAGCCTCAATTTAGTTTAAAGACAAAACAATCTAATCGACCTCTTCTGCAACTATTTGTTAGGATCCCCTAAAACAGCTCGTACCCAAGAGATCGAACATAATCACACCAGTCAAGAGTTGGGGAAAAAAAACAAACATGATTCTTATATTGGAACAGGTCGACAGTAAGGTGACCAAATCAAACACCAAAAACCTTAAAGGGACCTAGCTAAATGAACCCCCCTCCCAAACTAACTAAATACTGGTCAGTCAAAAACAACAAAAGAAGGAGGGCCACCTCTGTCTAGCCCACATGAGGTGGGCAGAACAGGGTTCTCCCCTCTACCCTGACATAAATAAACTAAAGCAACAACAGAAATGAAGCCGCGAAAACTGAACCATCCGATATCCACCAGAAAAAAAGGGAAATGAAAAAAAAAAAGCCAAAAGAAAATCTACATGGGGTCACACAACAACCATCACCAAAGCTCCTGCTGCTGGTCTTCTGAGGAGAATTTGGTGATGTGTCTGACATGTCTCAGACCACTGCTTAACCATTATTCAGGCCAGATTACTCCCAACACTCCCAAACCGATGCTGTATACAGACAGCTGCTGACACCACAGACACGTCGGCATTTCCTTTTCCTTTCATTTCATTCCTTCTTTTTTCTCGGTTTAACTTTACCTGTCAAATGTCAGTGGCTTGTTGCTTTGCAGTTTGCACACGGCACGTCAGTCTGCAGCCCTAATATGGATTTTTTCATATGCTAATTTCAAATTTCCTGCCACGCATGTCAAACTTCAGAAATTTTCAAATGCGATTCATCAACCTGCTTATGTAGGCAAGGACAAACATGACTGTCAGTCCATGTGTCATGAATTCAATATCCGATTTCTTTTTTTCCTCTAACTTTAAGAACACATGTAAGAGAAAAATCAGAGAACATTCATGCATGAGGCCAATTTTGTACCAGCTCAGACACTGAGGTCAGAGCTCACCACAAACTCCGGGTCTTCAGTGTAATTTTTTTACAGTCTCTTTTTCCTCTAGTCTCTGTATGTTTATGAAGCAGATTCATGAAGCCCCGGGATATGCACAAATCTTGAAACATTTTCAGCCTCAATTTGTTTTTCAATTGACTTTGCATGCAAAGGTGCCATTTTTTTGGCAACTGAAGACTCAAATGTAAACACAGAAGCAGAAGAGGTCAAACAATAAAAGACTTACAGTCAGGCATGAAGGCAGTCCAGACAAGCCAACACATCCAGAGGGGCAAAAAAATGGCATTTATACATCTGTGAACAAAGACTGGCTGGATAAGAATCAGCACCAACATCAGCACTTGAAAATAGAAGTGGAGGCTTATTTGAAAGTTAAATATGAAGTGGAAGCTCCATGCATGTGCAAAAAGCTACAAAGAACAACAAACAAACAATCTAGAGAGAATTAAGTCAGATAAAGCAGAAACTGCTGTATTTGTAATTCTTTACAGTCGGTCACTCAAGTTAATGCATGAAACACCCTGCAGTAATACATGATTCATGTGTGTATGTGTGTGTTTGTGTGTGTGCAGCAGCCAACCAAGACAGTGATTAATTAAATCCAGTGGGAATTGTGTTCATTGCAGAGGAGGCTAGAAACAGTGTGACATACACATCCAGTTGATAGACCTATCCCAAGTCAATAGATGATGTATTACACCGCAAAGGGACTGTGTAAAGACCACCATCAGTTAATAGACTTGGCTCAACTCACTGGACAATATACAGTACAGTACCTGGGGGAGCAAAGGTGAATGATGGTATAATCATCTCATCTCGTGGGAGACGGGGACTCGCATACGCCCACTACAACTCAAACTCAGTCAATACCCAGTGCATTAGTTAGGGACTGGAATCCCACAGAGAGCTGTCTACTGGAATAACAAGACAGACACGTGACGAAGAAGATAATCAACAGCTCTGACAAGTCACAATATTGCCAACAAGAGACGCAACTGCTCTCAGCTTTCCTGTGGTATGTTTCCACTGATGTTGGCTCTTGACAGTCCTTCAATATCAGCCCATTCACACCTGGAAAGTGGCCGTACAGGGAAGCGTGGTCAAGATGATGCACTGAACTTCAAAGTCATTAAAGTGAAATGTAAAATCAGCAGATGTGGAAAATGTAGAGTCCTGCATTCAAAATCTAAAAAGTAAAAGTTCTCATTATGAAGAATGGCCCATTTCAGAATAATATGTATTGTATTCTTGAACAGTAACTATTGATGCATTAATTTGTTTATCACTTTAATTTTGCAGCAGGTAAAGGTGGAGCTCGGTATCATAACTTCACATTGGGCGGCTTAATCTAAATTATCTAACGTCTACAAATTTAGATTAATGATACAAAATATAAGTAAACAAAGTAATTAGTCGCCCCAATTACAGATTTAAAATGAATGTAGTGTAATGAAAAGTATATTTGTCTCTAAGATGTGGTGGAATAGATGGAGGAGCCTCAGCATTCGGAAGTTGTTTGACACACTGTGGCCCTTTTAAGTTGTTCACTTACATTAAGCTGTTTTTCAGCCTTAGGAACTCAAACACACATTTCCAAGCGGGAAATGTTGAAAACATAATCTTCGTTATGGCAAACACGGTTGTATTGAAGTTTCTGTTTGTAGTTTGTAAGATTTTGCACATTTGAGTATACTGAAGCCATTTGACACACTGTAGCCCTTTAAGGCTGCTCAGTCGCATTAAGCTGTTTTTTCAGCCTCAGGAGGGTTTCGGGGTCCTTCACTTTATTGGTTTATGTGTTTTGAGGGAAGCATCATGGTGTCACCCTGCAACTGAAAGAATGGGTGAGTTTACAGTAGAATCTAGGCACACCCCCAGGAGGAGTGACCACCGGTGGCTGGAAACTCACTCCTCCTGATGCCCCCATGTTTGAAAAAAATTGCGCAAAAGTGCTCCTCCAGTGGAGAAAACACAATGCAGTTCCATTTCGGCTACTCTACACAATACAAAATTATGTTGCCTTTACGTGCCTTGAAATAGTTAAAACAGTTTTTTTTAAAATTATTATTAGAGCTATAGTAGTTGCTGTACAATAAAACAATTTTCATCTAAACCAAGAATTGAAACTGTTTCACCATAAATGCATCATGATTTTCACCGTGCTGGTGCCCCACCTGTACAGCTGGTGCACTGTTTATTTTTTCCGCAGCTGACCCTCACACAGTCTGCCACTGCTGGGGTTTGTATACCATGTGAAACCAAAAGTCAATATTTAAGTTACTTAAGTCTTGTTAAGCATATCACTTTCCATCATGTCACTTCCATTATGTAACTTTTGTCACATGACATAAGAAACATACTTATCTTAAACCATACCACTTCCTAAAGCTAACAAAGTAGTTTAGCATGCCTACACCTAACCAAATTTCTGCTGTTTCACAATTTTAACGTTTAACATCTTGTGACTTATGCCACATGACCCACATCTCGATAACCAAGGAATGAGTCTCATTCCCAGGTCATCATATACTGACATTTTGGGTTGGAAGCTGCCTCTGATCGGGTGTTCTCATTCAGGTGCAGTGGATTCTTGTATATGCCATTAGGAGGAGCCAGAGGAACCTGATTTTTTCACATCTTATCTGTCAGATGTACTACTGTCAGGATGACAAAAAGTTACCTACTGAATGATTAAGGTCCTGGATTCCTTGTTTTGGGAGTCGGTGGCATCAACTTACTCTGTCATTTAAATGAGGATGTGTTGTTCAGTATTCTTTGTGGTGTGGAGTTTCTCTCTGGTTTTGATTTTTGTCCTTTTTTAGCTGGTAGTAATCTTGCAGTAAAAATACATTGCCGAAATTGGCAACGTTTTTTTTCTGGATTTCCAGAGGTGAGTACAAGGCAACTATTTTGATTTCTTTTTGGTCTAGAGTACATAATAGAGGCAGAACTGACTGATACACACTTAACAGTGAATTTTAACTTACCAGTGTTTAAGTTTTTCAGCATTTGAAATATTCACCAGTAAATTTCTATGTATTTCTTGTCACACATAAAATAAAACAATACAAATGATGAGCACATAATGTAGTGGTGGATGTTTTTACCACAAATCTATCTCAGTGTTCCACCCAATTAATGAAACAGGCAGGAGTTTGGTTTTTTCGTGCAAGTTTGCATCAGTGGAATATTATAAAAGCAGACTGGTGAGGTTACAAGATCATGACCTGCTCTCATTTTCAAATTTCACCGTGAGCTGGATCAGATTTTGACAGGAGAGTTGAGACACAGTCTACAGCTCTAATAACTGGAGTTATATCTATTCATTCATTTTCAGTTTGAAGTGGCTTATTGTGGTGTTTAGTATTTGTAAAGTAAAATAACTAGCCGGAGAACTTCTCTGTGCCTCAGTCTACGCGCTTTATTACTCTTCTTCTCTCTAGCTTACAGCAACAACATCTCCAATGCAACACACATTCCTGCAGCGCCCCCTATGTTCACATCTGCATTATAGCACGACACAACATTTCCCCTTTCCTTGAAGGAATTACTTTCACAGACCTGTCTCTTATACACATCTAGATGTGTATAAGAGACAGCCATTAGGAGGAGCCAGAGGAACCTGATTTTTTCACATCTTATCTGTCAGATGTACTACTGTCAGGATGACAAAAAGTTACCTACTGAATGATTAAGGTCCTGGATTCCTTGTTTTGGGAGTCGGTGGCATCAACTTACTCTGTCATTTAAATGAGGATGTGTTGTTCAGTATTCTTTGTGGTGTGGAGTTTCTCTCTGGTTTTGATTTTTGTCCTTTTTTAGCTGGTAGTAATCTTGCAGTAAAAATACATTGCCGAAATTGGCAACGTTTTTTTTCTGGATTTCCAGAGGTGAGTACAAGGCAACTATTTTGATTTCTTTTTGGTCTAGAGTACATAATAGAGGCAGAACTGACTGATACACACTTAACAGTGAATTTTAACTTACCAGTGTTTAAGTTTTTCAGCATTTGAAATATTCACCAGTAAATTTCTATGTATTTCTTGTCACACATAAAATAAAACAATACAAATGATGAGCACATAATGTAGTGGTGGATGTTTTTACCACAAATCTATCTCAGTGTTCCACCCAATTAATGAAACAGGCAGGAGTTTGGGTTTTTCATGCAAGTTTGCATCAGTGGAATATTATAAAAGCAGACTGGTGAGGTTACAAGATCATGACCTGCTCTCATTTTCAAATTTCACCGTGAGCTGGATCAGATTTTGACAGGATAGTTGAGACACAGTCTACAGCTCTAATAACTGGAGTTATATCTATTCATTCATTTTCAGTTTGAAGTGGCTTATGTCTTCTTAGCTTCCCACAACTGCAGCACTGAACCACGGTTGGAGACCTCTGCTTTTTAGTTAATTTAGCCTGGCTCATGATGGTAACACTAACAATCCTTCACAGGCACTGTTGGAGAGATGCTGACAGACATGAACAAGTGATTCGTTTCTCCTCTGTTTTAGAAAACGCAACACATAGGCCTGTATATAACTGGACTTTTTTCTGAGTTTCCAAAGATGTGTAAGACTGACAAACATGCTTTTATACGACCACTGACAGCTGACTTCTCATTCTTCTTAACTGGCTGCTAGGAGTCCCAAAGGATCAACAGCTGCTTCAGTTTGAAATCTTGTTTCAGCTTGGAACAACGTGGGGGTCATGTTAATGTTGGCGGAAATCTCCGATGGTTGCATCTGGCAGTTGTGGTGACATTACAGTAGGTGCTTCACCATCTGTTGCCCAGAGGGGATCTGCTCTCCACTGGGAGACATCTTCTAGTTTTGGTTTGGTTCAAACTGAAAAGTCAAAAAGTCCAGACCCTTTAAAAAGCTTTTGCCTTTCAAGCACAGACAGTGACCACCAGTAGCAGCTCAACAAGCTGAAAAGTTGAACCATCGTCAACTCTGACGACTGGTAAATTGCTGTGTGGTCCTCAAGTGCACCATCTGCCCTCTCTCTCTATGCCGCTGCTACAGCTCACTCTCAAAGTACCTCCAGCCTTGTACGAAAGTGCTGGGTGGCTTGCTAAATTTAACAGTGTACTTAGTCTTTAAATGTTTCTTTAAAGAGTAAAACGCTTTTAAAAAGTTATGGGCAGAATATTAAGGCTTATCATTTGCAGTGAATGTGATGTTTGTACCCTAATAGGACAGTACGCACTGCAGTTTGTGTTGTAAAATGGATAACACTCTGACAGTTTACATCTGCAAAGCATCTTCATTTCACTTCTCAGTACACAGCAGTCACTTGGGGAAGCACTTGTCATTGCCCTTGCTGCACCGAGCACTGAAAACCTCTTTGAAGCAACGCACTCTTTTGTTCAAGCAGAAACTTTTTTTTTTCTTTTACTTTGGTGGCCCAGCACTCTGAGCACACGCTCAGCTCTAGAGCTGTCATCAGAGTGTCCTTCCCGCAGTAAATAAGGAGAAGAAATAAGCCAGCGTTGTAAAGAGGTCCCCAGTGGACAGAGTGCCTCACGGCTGATGCAAACAAGTCTCATCTTCTGCCACTTCAAATTGGTCCGGACGTTCAAAGCTGAGGTAAGCGTCTGATTCTCATTATGGGGAATGGATATCACCCAATTTCAATTTCCATGTGATCAATCAGAGTGCCATCAACCTATCAGTGTGGCTCAGCCTCGGCTAAAAATATCCCCACTTTTTTTTTGGCAGAAATGGAAAAAATGTCAGGTATCTCTGATGTATGCATGCTGATGTATGAACACATTCATGCATAGATGTGTTTGACCACACATGGGAAGGGATAAAAAAAAAAAGAGCCAGGATGCCAATAATGCAGATTGACCACTTAATCCCCACTGGTGCGTCTGTCACCCGGCAACAGAGGTGGCCAGAGATCAATACACCTATTACCTGATATAAGAAGAGAGAGCAAGAGTGGGGTGGGGAGGGAGTGAAAGAGAGAGAGAGGCCCAAGGCCGACATGGTGTATCTCATATCAAGATAATAACCCTGGTGGCCTTCTGACAGCTGTCCAGATAGAAAATATGACGAGGGACAGAAAAGAGGGGAATATGGACGGATGCTGGTTGAAAGGTGGGGAAACACTGTTGCAAGGAGACAGGCATCAAGACAGAGAGACAGAAAGACAGGCTGATAGGACACAGTACACACAGAGTATGTTATATAGGTGGGATTATATAAAAGTGGATCGCATTTACCTTGCAAAGCAGCTGGATGCACAAGATCAAGCCAGGCTTCAAGTTATCCGTTTGTATCTGTGTCAGCTACTGGAGTGGTTTTAGGTGTGACAACAGCAGGAAGCATCCAAGGAAGCAACTCACCTCAAACAAACAATGGCGGCTCCTGAAGGGGTTAATGTAGATCCTGTGATAGCGTCAATCATATTTGATATCTGATTAGTTGAAGTTAGTCCATGTCGGACGTGATAGACAAATGGTTGATCTAATCACATGCCAAGTGTTTTTTTTGAAAGTGCCTGCCCTTTTCCAAACAGTTGGATGGAAGGATGACCTCCCAGATGGTTCTGTGAAACAAAGTATCTGGCGTGTCAGATTAAAATGGCATTGCACAACAAGTAAACTTTGATAGTTCCCTTTGTAGGCACAAACAACTCGTGTACGACGCATTAAGTCAATGAAGTGATTCACAAAAGGAAAGTCACGTGTCACTGAAGCAAATCACAACACGAAAGACACATCGTAAAAGTCAAGCCCAGTCTCCCAGGTGAAAGTGCTGAGTTAGTTTGAGCCCTCCTCCTCCATAAGTGGACTTTCTCCCTCATTATACTACATCAACAGCCTGGGGTGTCTTATACAGCCACGGATGGGTTTACATTGATCATCATTACAGTCATTACATTGATTGTATGAGTCGCCAAAGGGGGGTGACAAATTGTTGGAATGTGATGAGTTGGGAATTTACACAATTTTTGCTGACGAGCAAGCTACTTTTGTAAGCAGTGCCCACAGTGGCAACTGAGAAAATTCAAGTAAAAAATTTCCTCTTGTGTTTTTCACGATGTTTTTTCTTGCTGTGCAGCACATTAGGGATACTTGAAAGTAGCTGACACAACAATAAAGCAGCAAACCTACAGGCAACTGTGAGAATGATGATACGCGCAAAGCCGCATTTTAGCTTCAGCTGAATTTCAGAACAAATTTTACCCTGAATGAAGTAGACTGACCTGCATCACATACAATAAACAATAGGATTAGATGGTCAGTATGAAGGTGAAAAATCATTAAAGCAACTAATAACTCTTTCAATGTATGTATGGCATGTTACTATTGTACTGAAATAGACTTTTCAATCATCCAAACTCATCCAAACTCACCCAAACGTATACATGCACCACCTTCATCCCACTCTTTATTGTCAATCTTTTCATTTTCTTGTTGTCTTTACTATATACTGATAGCATAAACTGATTGTAAAGTGTCTTCGGGTGACTTGAAAGGCTCTTATAAATTAATACAATGCATTACTTCACTCAATCCTTTGTTCATATGGAACTGTGGAATAGGGGTGGGAATCTCTGGGCACCTCACAATTTGATTACGATTCAGAGGGCTATGATCCGATGATAAAACAATTTTTGATGCATTTCGATGCATCAAAATTTTAAATCTTCAAGCCAGGGGGTGCCAGTTGGATTTTATTTATCTGCAGCTGCTCACGTTCAGCCATCCTCACCAAAACTCAAGAAGTAGCAGAGTTTAGAAGTAAACATGATGCACATGTTACATTTAGAGGGGGAATCTTTTTGAGTGGTTTGATTCAGAATCTATTTTTGACTAAATGAACAGAAAAGGAGGCACAGTTTTCAGTCTCTTGCTCCAGTTTCCCTGAAATACAATATGAAACATAACTGGCAATTAAATGGTCTGCAGGCTTTTTATTTTTATATTAATTAATGAATTAATCAGTTTGAAAGAATTTTACAGCCTCCCGCCTGTATGACAATAACAAAATGAGGTGCAGGTGGAGTGTTTTGCTGTGTGTGGTGTTTTTCACCTTATGTCTCCAGCAGTGGAGGGCAGCCTCTCTGCTGCACCGTCAGCTCTGAGGGAAGACCTCGCTGTCCAACATGCAGAGCAGGTTTTTACGGTTAAGCAGACTGAGTAGAGAGTTATTTTCTTCATCACAAAATTGGTTGAAGTTGTTAAATGCTGTGGTGTGCGTCGCTCAGCCGCTCTCGTTTGTCACAGCTAATTGCTGCTCCGCTCTGTGAACTAACTATCTTAACATCCCTGGGTGATGGTAAAAAGTATTCACATTCATCTCGCAAATGCAATTACTCAGACACTAAATCAAAACATGATTGCAACCACTGCCTTTAGAGAAAATGAAGTTCATCTCCCTGTTACCTGCTGATAACTCTTGTGTGCGCTGCAGACGGTACAGGTGCTGCACTGCCCTCGCAGCCGAGTTCTGCCCTTTTTGCCCCGTTAACATCATGTTAATTGACACTTAGAAAATCGACTTTTGACTTTTATGAATCAATTCAGAATCTCCCACATCTGCATCGCGATGCATCTAAGAATCAAATATTTCTCCCGCCCTTATTGTGGACCCTGCCATCCTTCAGCTGCCTCCCTGTGGTGTTCTGCCTCAGATAACCTGACTGTCTGCCTAGCTGCTCCTCATTTTGCAGTCAGCTTCAGTATACTGTATAGAGTGGGTATGCATGTAATTTACATGTACATCTCCACAGCCACTCTCCCCTAAGTGGCAAACACACAACCGCCAGCATCCGCCACTGACGCATTCACACAGAAGAAAAAGACAAAAAACACTGCTAAAACAGTGAAGAGCTGCTGTGTAATCGACTGTATAAACAGATTCAGAGAGGATTCAAGCAGACATTTTTACAGACCACTGAGGGGTAAAGACAAGAAAAGCAATGTGAAGTGGTAATTTCAGGGGCAGAGTACTAACAGGTTTTTGCATTAAACTTTCAATAAAATAATAGAAATCCATTGGCAGACAACAAGAACATCATTTCAGGTTTTCATGATTTTTATCAGGCTGACTTATCCTGCTTTTCTGGAGCAAACCGTCCATTTAAATGTATTCCAATTTAGGTACACACACAGGCTGCAATAAAAATGTGGACTGTTACTGTGACTGATGTTAGCAGCTGACAATTTGATCTAATATACTTTTATGCCAGCATCGAAGAATAACTTCTCTATTTTCTGCAGCTGGTGTCAACTACATGGTCTGTGTCTTTAGGAGAGGCAGAAGCCTGTTGTTTATGAGATTATCAGTAAGAATTACCACTAAAACATACATCACACAGACAAACAGTCTGGAGGGAATGGAAGGCACTGTGCAGACAATCTGCATTTACTGCAGCACTCTATATGCTCACACACACATCCACAAACACACATAATCAAGAGTCAAGTCTTTTTCAGAGGACTATTAACATGTTCTCATTCCCAACTTGACAGATACGTCAGCTTGGTTAGTGGTTTCAAACTGTGACACTGTAGGTACTCCTCTAGAGGCAGTTTTGCACATACAGGGCCCAGTCTGGTTTTACTGTGAAAGAGATACTTCACGCAGAGGTAAAAATTCAGTCATTATCTACTCATCCTCATGCTGATTAAAGGTCAGGTTTAGTTTTTTTTAGTCCACAAAACACTGCTGGAGTTTTACAGGAAAACAGTGTTGCAGAATCTCCCAAAGATCAGAAGTGAATGGTGACCAGTTTTCAAATGGAAAAAACAACCTAAAAAAAAAAGCCTCTACACTGCTCGTCTGGTGTAATCCACATCTCCTAAAGCCCCCACATGTCGCTCAAATGCAGTGAACATGCAGTTCAGATGTGTGTTCTTGTATTGCTGCACTGAACTAAGAATCTACAGTGAAGATTTTGTCTAAAAAAACGGGGTGAGTAGATAATGACTAAATTTTCATTTTTGGGTGAACAATCCCTTTAAATTTAACCTACATATGTTTTGGAAAAAGTCATGCTTTGAGTTAAAATAAATAATGTGTTGTGTTACTCACATATGTAATGTAACTTTTGTAAGTTACATAATAAAAAATAAAACTTACGTATATTAGTAATGTCATTTACATGTTAACATTTTAACAATAAGTCAGCATTGACTATAGACAAGCAGCACTGCCATTACTGTGGTGGCACGTCATAGTGTCTGTCACTGGGGGTCTGCTGGTTGTGTCTAGAAGGTAAACCAAGATTTGCTAAACTCTTGTGAGATTTTGTCATAGTTTTGATTAAAATGGTCACTCGTGAGATGTTTCACAGTTCTGGAGTTCCCTCAGACAACAGACACCATGTCTGTTGCTGCCAGCATGGATAATTGGACTGACGATGTTGGACAGTGGCCAACAGTAACTGACGAAGGTACCTTTCTGGATGCCGACATTATGGCTCTTCAGATTTTTCAGGAACAAAGTCCTTTATGTTAATATTCTTGTTCTACTTCTGGCTAAAGCCTGGGGAGTATATGTAGAGTGTACAGACTCAGACTGTGAATCTATGAAGAGTAAAGGCTTCTGTGTTTTGTGTTCCAAATTTGAAGTTTGACACTACTGTTGGAGGAGTGAGAACTGCACAGGTTCTTCCTGACTTTGTAGACACCATTGTCAAAAGCAATATGTAAAAGGACCCTAAAAACTTTTCATGACAACCTGCATTCAATCATGAGCATACTGTGGGGAGATGCCGTTTTACAGGGAACTTCCTCAGATTTGTCTGTTGGTTTTACACAGGACAGAAACACCATTCTCCAGGGTGAAAATCCTGCAAACTTTCTGCCTCTTAAAATATCATAATATCATTAAAGCATAACGCTAGAAAGACACCTCCAAAAAGTGACAAGCATACCTACAGCATCTTACTTTTCAGCATAAAGACTCATTTATGCCCCTTTTACGTATGAAAATATGTCCATTTCAAACAATGTAAGTATCACTGGCCACATACTTTCATGCTGTCAACTACTAGCTACACTGCCCCCACGCCCCCTGGTGGGACTGTTCTGTTTCTGTCTGTCTGTATCCTTAAGCTTTCAGAAAAAATGCACAAACTCGGGCGAAATTAACACAGAGTACAGACTGAAGGCTCCGTCCCTATCCATATCTAAATTTGAGCATAAATTAGTCTTAAGGGCACTGATCAAACTGCCATATTTGATGGCTTGAGAGTGAGAGCTAACCTGAAATGCCAGATGGTTTGTTACACAGAGCCATTTGGGAAGTCATCCTTAGAAACTGTCTGGAAAAGGGCAGGGACTTTCAAAGAACACTTGGCAGGTGATTGGATAGATGGCTAACTTCAACCAGTCAGATTAAACTTTTGCAAAAGCCGGGAGAAGAGCAAAAACATCTTTTTCATGGATAAAAGTCTTCAGTGTCGTTCTTTGCTCTTCTTTCAGAGAAGAAATACAGTTCTGATATAACTAATGCTATGACAGTTTCTATGCTAACCTCTTCAGGAGCTGCCATTGTTTGAGACAAGTCGCTTCAATGGACGCTTCTCGCTGTTGTTACACTTAAAACCACACCTGTAGCTGCCATAAGTCCCTCTTGAGATGCAGGATTCTGACTGAGTGCAACACTTTTGTTGCAGACACAAATGAATAACCTTAACCCTGACAAGATGGATGGTGTGATCTTGTGAATCTAGCTGCCTCACGAGGTAAAGTGAGTGAGACATACATACATACATGTGATGTTAACATCAACAGTTGACGTGTATGTGAGTCAAGGATAAAAAAAAAGAAAATAAGTGACATAAGGGTGATAACAAGAAGAGCCAAGACTTGATCCAGGGAGTCATTTACCACCTTCTCTTCTCTCTTCTTTAATTTCTGTCCTGTTATGACAATGGAGAGAAAATAAGAAAGGGAGGTGGATGCAGAGCAGGCAAAAGGAAGAAGATGAGAAAAGACACGAGGGGTTAACAAGAGCAAAGTGCCCTGCCATCCTGATCAGACGCTTCTCAGTGAGTCACGCAGTGCACCGGAGACATTTCTCACGATCAGGTGCCGATCGCAAATGACGACAGCAACACGCAAACAAGAAACATTTCCACTGTCTGACAGGGACATGAAGTGAGACTGGGAGCAATTAGAAGGGCACATTACCATTTAGCGACCTCACAGTTGACTGTCTCTTCTATTTTTAGAGTGTCAGCAGTGGCAAGACTTTAACCTCATTTAATACAGCAGCATGTTGGGGTCACATCAGGTTCTTATTATGCAGAGTTCACTCCAACCTGATTAGTTTGGCTGTGAGTGAGGGCATATTAGGCCAATGTTTGCCTTTCATCAAAAAGTGAATAG
>JAJHUR010118468.1:0-21028 GCA_027495735.1 Lutjanus campechanus
AACCCATGTTAGATAAAAATGTATTCGATGTGGATGTTTTAGTTTGCCCCGTGTGCCCTAAAATGGATCAATATATCAATTAATATACAGTAATGTGAAATTATAACCAGGTTCCAATTGAAATTTGGCATAATCTATATACTTATATAACATTAAATAACCCAGGTGTGGAGTTCTGTTCAAAGTGACACATAATAGACCACTAGTGGCAGAAAACGTGCCTTGAGCAATTCTTCTGTCAAAAATGCAAACCTGCCCATTTGTTTATGACAAGGTTCATACCTGAAATATAATGTTATTTAAATAAACAACACTAAATAGGACAATATGCAACTGAACTCTGGATCGAATCTCGTCTTCAGCATTATGTATAATATGTCAATGCACTGGCTTTTTTCTCTTGCATCACATTCAGTACATGACATGAATCATTTCCTGTGAATCTGTGTGTGAGTATGCAATTTGAATTTCATGCACAGAAGGTGACCTCCAACAGGAACAATGAAAACTACTACTAAAAGAAGCACTTTCAGAATGTAAATATATTAAATGACCGGAATAAATATGATCAAAATTGGGGTTAAAGTTTCAGTATGTGGGATTTAGTGTCATCAAGCAGTGAGCTTGCAAACTGCACTTCACCTCACCCTCCCCTTCCAAGCATTGAAGAACCTATGGCGGCTGTGAAATGTGCACAAAATGCTAAAGGTTGCATCAACAGCCAGCGTCCTGTTTGTCCTTTGTAGTTCAACTACCGTAGAAACATGGTGGTGCAACATGGCGGACTCCTTGAAACCCACGCCATATATGGAAAAAAACAGCTCATTCTAAGGTAATGAAAACACGATTCTCATCTTCAAGCGATTCTACACAAATTAAAACATACCTATGAATACTGTATTCCATATCTGCCACATTCTTCTAATAAATCCCCATAAATCTTACACACAGGACCTTTAAATATAATAAATGTTCTGAGAATTCTAACTTTAAAGTTATGCAGATCTTACACTAGAAAACTCCTTTATGAACATTTAACAGAGAATACAATTTTGTGTTGGAAATGGCAAACCAACGGTTTAAGTGTATTTTTTAAGCCTAGGCAGCTGTGAAATTGTTCACTAAAACAATGCAGTCTTGGAGAAAGAGATTGGTATTCTAAAGATTGCGAAGGCCAGAAAAGGGTGAACAAAGAAGCAGGGTACTTAAGTGTTCCCTCCTGCAGTGATGCTCTTGATTTGTCCGTGGCCTTTTGCACAGATGCAGCATAAATCACTGTCCATGGTGCTGAATTCTGCCATCCCTGTGTGGACACACTTGACAACCATTAGTTACAATATCATCGAAGGCTTTCTGGAATATATAGGCATGCTCTTACCATTTAGTGAGCTTTGCAATTTAGTGTGATATACTCTGATTTAGCTTCAGAGAGGGCGCAGAGTCAAAAAATTGCAGGCTATTTAGAGGTATTCAAGCTGCTGCAACTGAAAAGAAGCATTCATTTTATTTTATTTGGAGGCTTTTCAGTGAGGCGGATGCCAGTCAGCATTAGGGACCAGCTTCTTTGTACCAAGCATGGGTACCACCATTATGCCCTTCTGCATCACCTTGTGCTAAAGCAGAGGGGTGAAAGGGGGAACATTTATGTAGACATCCATTAATTCAGAGTGCTTAGCTGGAAATATAGTGTTAATTGTGTTTTGTTGTTTTACTGGCTACCGTTTGCATTAGCTTGGGACCTCGCCAGTATATAGTGATTCAGTGCACAAGCCCTTATTGTGGATAGTGGAGGAGCGTTTCCGCACAGCTATTGTCCAGGGCCCTTGCTGCAGCCTTGAGTGTACATTTCTAATGTAATGGTCTTTTTCAAGCTCTGGCTGAGCTCAGCTAAGGCTTCTGCAGAAAGCAGCAGTGCTGAATGCACTTGCATATATTACTTGCTTAGCATTCACACATAAATCCCTAATCCTCTCTGAAAGACATACAGTGTTCACCACCCTTCTCCTCACAGTTATATTGTTGGCATGCTATAGTGCTACAACCTGATCTCAACCAAGTACCTTATTAGCTACTTGAGAAGGGTCTTATGCTGGGGGTCTTGCCTCTAGAGACCTGATTAGGCTAATAAAGCATATCCACAGGCATGTACTGCACGTTGATTTGGCCAATTAGGAAGGTGACAAACCCTGGACGTATTCTCTATGCAGGCACTCAGAATCTCATGTTATGATAATGACGCAAGGGAGGAATTTTGAAACTGGACTTGAAAAAGGATAAGAAAAAACAGTTTTTACTACCTAGTATGAGCATCTCTAGACAGAAAGGGGTTCTGACACTTGTTTCAGATATCTTCTGAGGTCATTCGAGGCTGACAGGTTGCAAAGGATGCATTAATAAGCAAGATGCTGCAGAGACGCATGATTGTACTGTCTTTTTGTCAGAGCTCAATTGGGATAAACAACATGCTCTTTATTGGAATCAAGTCAGTTCCTAACTTGAAGGTCAAGTGCCAAAAGCCTGTGGGGCTTTCTGCCTGTGGGCATTGTTGCAAGTAAACATTCCTGATGTATAGATTTAAATGAATACCAGAGGGTATTACATCGGCCTATGTAAAAAGGCCTCATGGGCTTTAAGAAGCTTGGTAATAAGAAACAGAAAACATATAATTTACAAGTATTAAAATGTTCTTGCACAAGATATAGTCATGTTGCATAGGGTCGAAAATGATGAAACCAAACATTCACCCATACTATCGATCACTTGTATTGTTAAAGGGATAATTCTGATAATTTGATGTAAAATTGTATGATGTACTTTATCAATATTCAGTGCATTAGCTACAGTAGGTGCAGGTCAGCACACCTTCATTTAGGAGAAGCAGAGAGGGGCACCAGCATGGAAGCTAAGCAATGAACTGCTGTGGACAAGGACGGCAGTAAAAGGTATTTTAGCCAATTAAATAAGGACCACCTAAAACAAATCAATATCAGTTTAAGTGTACGCTATATTTAGAATATTTTCACTGCTTTGCTTTGCATCCAGACAACTTTTCCTGATGGGAAACCAGCCAATTATCGCTCTCTCCAAACCAACCAAAATCCATACAGTAGGCAAAAAAAGTAATTTTCCTTTGCAAATTGGGGGTGTGCCGACCAACATCACTGTAGGTAATGAACTGACAATAGATAAATACCTCATACAACTCCACTTCAAATAATCAGAACTATTCCTTTAACAGTGTTTGGTACTCAAACTTTAATCAAGTAAAACTTCATTTGATGAAGAAGATGAGTCTCACTGGATGAAAGTCTGAAGATCGACACATGGCTGAAAAATTGAGTGAGTTCTTTGTTTTGTTTTGTTTTTTTCATATTTGTTGCAGGCCAAAGCTACAGCTTTTGAAATTGTAATCAGAAAATAACATCTGAAAAATGGGCATGGCAACAAGATTTAGTGGTTGCCAAGTGTTTCCTGAGAGAAAAATCTTTTCTTTGTTCATGGCTGTGACTTTGAAGCAGTAATTCTTCTGGGCTGCCATGACCGTCAGCAAACAGAAAACTGACTCCAAAAACTGGGTTGATATCATGACTAGGGCCGCCCCTGACAAGGATTTTCCTAGGTCACTGGTAGTTGTTAGTTAAAGCCATTAGTTGATAGTCATTGCATGTTTATATTACTTTAATTATTTAAATACACCTTTTGGGGATGTAAGCAAGTCGCCTGTTACATGCTAACAGCAAGAGTGGTAATGAATCTGAACGCGTCAGTACTGAGTACTACAATCAATACTGAATATCTGAAATGCTTTCAATACACGTTTTTCGCAGTATCAATATTCCGGTACCAGCTGCATTGTACTCACTGTCTTCTCTCTTGGACAGCCAGTTGTCACACCCCACTGCAAGTCCTGTCTCCTCTCACTTACTCACAGTGCTGTCTTCCTCTCGTTACTCGTCTCATTTGTTATATCCACGGTCATGTTACAACCTTGTTATATTTATAGCCTCAACGCTGAGTCAATTTTTCCCCGTGGTATCAAAAACTGTATCAAATATTGATATTTTTCAAGGTATTGTATCAAACTTAGAAATTTCAGTATTGTGAAAACACTAATACTAACAAATTAACTCATTAGAAAAAAAACTCAATGGCTTTGATTCAGGATCAATTCTTGATTGAATGAAGAGGAAAAAGGCGCGAAAGTTTCTTTTGATCAATTATTCAAATCAATTAATTAATTAATTAGCAAATTGATAATTTGATGGCGTAGAAAGTATTAACAGGGTAATTATTTGGACATTAAAGTAAAACATGGTTGCAACCACTCCCTTTTATGAAAATGAATTACAAGCTGTGATCATAAGATAACTCTAACTCTTTACTAACTTTTAGAAAATCAATTTTTTGACATATGTGAAAAGATTCAGAATGTTCAACATCATCATAATGATGCATGTAAGAATCTATTTTTTCTCCCACCCCTATTATTAGGCAACAGAGGCCACAGACACACATGAAGCCACAACAAAACATCTGACTAATGACAAAACTTTGCCTCTTAAAGGTAACAGTAACTGCTACCTTGACATTAAATTTTGATATAAGGAAAATATATTAAGTAATGTTGTCTCACTACCTCTAAATAGGCATAAAGATTTAATATTGCTAATGAAGCATTTAAAAAGTTTTGCAGGATCACAACTGTAACTTTCAGTGTTTAAGTATGATGACCAAGGAAGAGTGTACCTGGTGTGTGTGTGTGTGTGTGTGTGTGTCTGTGTGAGTTAGATTTTTATTCAGGGTGCCAGCTTTTTTTTCCTTTTTTTTTTTAAACCTTGGTTGAAGGTGACATAAATCACTTTCTTAGTGAGAACTCACATTCCACCTTGAGAGCACCTAGTCCCATTTTTATCAGTATTAATGGTTGTCCCCTTACTTAGCCAAAGCTATTTCACACTTGGTTAAGTAAGGTATGAGAACGTCTCCTTGGCTGTATATTTAGCCGGGCCTTCCTAAATATTTTCGAGATCCCTAATCACTAACCAAAGGCTGCCATGTGCACTAAAACACTATGAAAGCTCACAAAAGTAATTCATTTTCCCTTCCCATATTGAGCACTGCTCAGCTAACGCACTATGAAGCCTGTGGTGAGCGTCTCGGAGAATCCTAATTGGTAAATGTTCAATAATGTCGAGCAGCTCAGCCTCCGTTTTATGTTCTGGTCACACACACTCTGACACACATAAGAAACACAGTCGTACACACAAACCTCAGAGATCAAAATCTCAAATATTCAGAAACTACCCTCTTAGAAACAAAAGTGCTCACTAGAATCAAAGGGTTCTTTAGGCTTGTCCCCACAGGAGAACCCCTTTTGGTTCTTGGTGGAACCTTTTATAATGGATCTACTTGAAACACTGTCTAAATAGAACCCAACATATACTGTACCTAGAACCATCTATGAAAGGTTTCACCCAGAACCCCCTATGGGAGGTTCTACAGAGAATGCCTTATGGTGTAATGGTTCCACCCAGAAGCCTCTCTGGGGTTTTTATCCAGAATCTTTACACATTCTAGGGATGCTACTAAGAACCCACAAAGAGGGTTCTTTCAAGAACTCTTCTCAAATCAAAGGGTTTCATCTAGAACCCACCTAGAAGGTTCTACCGAGAGAAAGGTTAACTCTAGAACCCAGCCAGCGGGTTCTACTGGGAGCCCTTTTATAGTCTATGGGTTTTATCTAAAACCCAGCCAGGGGGTTCTACGTGAACCTTTTATATTCCAAAGGTTGTACCTAGACCTCCCCCATCAAGTTCTGCAGAGAACATTTTAATATTCCAAAGGTTTCACCTAGAAACCACCCAGGTGGTTCCACTGAGAAGCCTTTTTATGATCCGAGGGTTTTATCTAGAATCCATGAAGGGGGTTCTACCCAGAACTCCTTCATATACCAAGGGTTTTATCTAAAACCTACCCAGGGGCTTCTACTGCTAACCCTTTTAATACTACGGTACAAGGAACCCTTGACGAAAGAGTTCCTCAAGGATTTCAACAATCCTTGAAGAACTATTTCTTCCAAAAAAGGTTCTTTGAATGAAAATGGTTGTTTAGGGAACCCATAGTCTTACAAAGAACCCTCGATGATCCCTTTCTTTAAAAAAAGGGTTCTTCAGAGGTTCTTGGTAGAACCTCAGCCCTTCAGATATAACCCTTTTGGAACTCTTATTTCTTAGAGTCTAGTAAGTGCAATAAGTCCACTTAATGAGAAATATCACAGGTTTCACAGTAATATGCACCTGGTTTTAATATGTATATGAACTGAATTAGCTATAAAAGTTTCATTATGCTTTCGCTTCTAACAATTCCCAATTCCCATACAACCAAAGCCAGTTCTTCTTTTATATATATAAGTTAGCGCTCTTAAAAATCATCTCTTTCTAGTGAAGCTTAAAAATGATGAAGCAACTTTTACAAAAGGGCGTAGGACCCATGGATCCGGTTGTTAATAAAACAGCTCGAAGAGAGCCAGTTCACAGAGAAAAGTCAAACTAGATTTCACAAGAAAGCCTTTAAATTATACCTTCCTGGGCAGAAGCTTTGCTGGCTAACTTTTGTTAAACTTGCACAAAGCTTCTTCATCCCTCACCCCATGTGGCCTTAATGGGAGCGCTATCTCTGCTGACCCCCTCTGTGCTTCCACTCACTCAGGGAATGTGGGTCAATATCCACATTACTCCCTGTCTTTCCTTCTTTAACCCCCCCAAAAAACTCTTATCCTCCACACTCACCTGGCTCACAAAAATAGAGACAGAAAACCGTGGAGCTACAGGCGGCACGTACAAATGTAGACACACACAGATACACACAGAGACAGGCAGTGTGCCAGGTGGAAGATATTTTCTATTCAATTCCCATTACTAAGAGGAACATTCAGTTATCCGGCTGGGTCATACCCTTGGTTGAGTAAAACTAGTTGGGGCACTATGTGCATATAGTGCACTTATTATCTAAAATAAGGCCGAGAACTTGCCCTGCTTCAGAAACTAATCTGAATTTCAGAGGTGAAAAGAAGTAAAGGATTTTGATTTTTAACATCAGACGAGGATGAAACCAGGGCTGAGCGATAAAGCTGAAAAGTTTACCTTGATGAAATGCTTCATTTCAGTCGATAATGGATATTTATTAAGAATTTTCAAGAACCTTTTTTTTAATAAAGACCACTTTACCTACCAAGACATACATGTAAAAAGATAGATTTTTAGTGTATTGAGTCCCCAAGACCAACAAGTGTTTTCAGACAAACTGTAGTGTTAAAGGCTGTTTTAAATGTTGTTACCCTGACCTGTAGCTGCTAACTAGCTAACGTTAGCTTTTTACAGTCTGGATGGCTGTGAAGAGTACATACAAGGACACGCCATTGAAATGCACACTCTTTATTTTCTGTGGCAGTAAAAACAGTAACTATATATTTTACGCAACCTGAGCTAATCTACACAATTTACGGCTGACCAAAGTAACGTAACCAAACATTTTGGAGTTTGCCTAGGTCAGTGGTTCCCAAACTTTTCACAGCCCGTACCCCTTCAGACATTTGACCTCCAGCCATGTACCCCCTACTTTCACACACTTATAGCAGCTAGAAAAAGAAATGTGTCTGTAAGCCTGCCGCCACCTGCACCTTTTTGACGAGGTAGTCTCTCTGCCTGAGGCTGCCGCCACATGCTTTCCCACATCAGAAGGCTCTGCATACGACTCCTCATCGCTGTCCGTGGCTATGCTAGCAGCTTCGGTAGTTACATTTGCACTGCTACTAGCATCCTGGTCAAAGGTAGACCTTGAAATTGAAGAATAACCTGGGTTGTTGTTGCTGGCAAGTGCAGCAGTGATATGTAAATTTGTAAAATTATCTAAGTGTACTATCGGTTCAGGCACCGTTTAGACACTGGTACTGTTACTGTAAAAAATCATTTTAGCACCGGTCTTGGAAAAAACCCAAATAATACCCAACCCTAGTCATCAGGTGAAACACTGATGACTCCATTATGACAATGTGGTCCTCACCCATTAATAGATGCTCAAGTATTTATTTCTATGCTTTCAACAGGGATTGAAGCATTATCAGGGAAAGAATAGGGTGCATCCCCTGGATGCATCAATGGTGGTTTTACTGCGTCCTTTCGGATTTTAATGCATCAGAGACGGAGGACGCGTACCTATCAACATCACTGCCAATATACAGCAATAAAACCCCTGTTCCATATATAAAATAAGAAATAAAATGATGCCATAAAAATGCAGATTCTGGTTTAGAGGTCACCTGTGGAGACTTTCTTTAAGTTCTTCACCAGGACTGAGCCAGAGTGTCATCAAGGATTGATTCAGCCAGTTAACCACTATTATATCATTCCCACAGTATGTTTTGTGTAACCTAACACCCTTAAGATATATCTTCCTGGATGGCTTATAATACTCTTTAAATCTAACAGCGCATGAAATAGAGTGTGTTGGTCTATTCATCGCTGTGAGATTTACCCAAAAATTCTATTTGACTTTGACAAATTCAGGCTGTATGCATGCAGCACGGGTACAGCACGCAGCATTATTCTGGGAAAAAAAAGGGAGACTGGGAACGAGTGGCTGCTGATAATTACAAAAGCAAACACACTTGGTGGCCATTTAGGCCTAAAGTATTTCTAATTTCACAGATGTGATCAACCTTGCCGGGAGTCTTTTCTCTCTTCCCTGTATGTGGTGAATTGCCTCACTCCTTCTGGATGTCTATGACAGTGATGATGGAGTGTTAAACAGGTTTCTGCTGCACACTTTGTCACTCTGCTGTCTAGATGATTCGGAGACTCTCCTAGGCAGCGGTACGGAGCTTACAGCAGACCGCTGGACCATGAAACTGCCAAGTTTGCCCTCAAAGCTGCAGGAATACCCTTGAGAAAACACTCTGGCCTAAGTAATTTGGGATATAAAATTTGACACCAATAAGGGTAGAGGCAGACTAAATACAATGATGGCAAACATTACTTTGACAGAAATAATGATTAACAGCTTCGTAACGGGAATATTCAATGTTGTGGCTTCTGCCGGCATTAAGCACTGTGTTGACTATGTTGAACTCCACCGTTCATCTGCCGTGAAGGTCAATTGAAAACATTTAATGGAATTGTTAGGCTCTCCTCCTCCTCCGCTGAGGGCCTGCTAACATTACCTTTAAGTGTGACTGCAGGTGTAATCTGTCAAATGGGCCCCTCACAGTGACTCATTGGCTGGGCGCTCTGATTCAGCCCAGGCCCCTGAAAAAGCCTGTGATTAAATGGGAAGTGTGACATAACTCTTGTTTAATGGTAGAAAAACAGCAGCCAGTGTGTTGGCATAAAGCCTGGCCCACGGAACATAAATTCTATTTCCCCACAGATGCTGCTTGTAAAAGGTCAGCATGACTTTGAATCATTTTACTGTTAAAAATTAAAAAGGAGAAGAGGCTAATCCATTGTTTTCATTTGTTTGCATAGCCCCACGTGTAGCATTTGTCAAGACGAGCCAGAGGTTGTCATCAAAGCTCGGCAAAAAAACAGAGCAGGAATCAATACAGCTGATCTTCGGTGAAGTGTCATTCTTTATCTATGTGCTGCCCCGCACATCTCTGCACTCCACCTCTTCACATGCAAATCAGCAGGATGAAATGATCAATAGAATGCATTAGGGAGCTGGCCTCTCATAAACCTGACCCAGGGGCAAAATAAATGTTTTTAACAAAAACATGAGTTCTAAAATATTGCAGCCAAGGGGACGCTGTCAAAGTAATTATACTGAAGAAGCCCACACATGCACAACAAATTTCTGGAGCTGAATAATATGGACAAAAAAGTGTGAAATTGTTACATTTGTAGAGTTTATTCTCTGATTTAGACTGCAGCTTGTGTTATTTGGTGGTGTAATATTTTGGTGTTCACTCACTGGGCGTAGAGACTCTCGCCAGGTAGGTAAAAGTGTCATTTTACCTCTCAAACAATATATTATGCTGTGTGGGATTCTTTCAGAGTAATATATTTGCTTATTTGTGCCTGGATGAACTTGCTAAACTGTTTTTTGAAGAGCTTATGCAATACATAGAGATGTGGATAATATTTTTACAGTTTTACTGAAATATAAGAAATTAAATAAAATAAAAAGTTGTACTTAAGTTTTTATTTGTCATTTCCATTTGACAGCACAATTTCCCCACTGTTGAGCTGTCCTGATAGCAGTTTATTTTAAATATGAATGTTCGGTGTAACATGTTTACACTCGGGCTGTGTATTGGCAAGAATGTGGCGATACAATAAGTATCGCGATACAGGGGTTACAATTCAATATATTACGATATATTGTGATACTGTAAGCATGATGATATATTGCTATTTTTTAAATCTAATTTTAGAAAAACTGTCATTGCATAAAGAACAACCATCATATGTACAACATTTGAGTTAAAAGAGTTTACAGCACTGCCATCTAGTGGTTGGGGGTTTAAACATGACACAAAGTTCCCAATACAATGTTTTGAGAGTCGATACAGTATCACAAAATACAATATTGTGATACTGCGATATTATTTTACATTGCTGTGGCAATAGCAGCACATGTAGATGCAGCGGGTGGTAGCTCCCTCAAATGTCACAGCTTTTGTCCTTGAATCTGTTATTTTCTATCACTAAAACACACATTACCTATGACAGAAATACACTCACAAACTTTGGAAAATGAGAGGCACCTTTTGAACATGCAGTCAGATCAGCTGGATGCACCACTGCAGGCGACCACCCCGGGAAAAGAGGAGGTGAGTGGATAAGGGCTGCTTCTGGATAATGTCCAGCCAGGAAAATGAAATGGGCGAAATGTGGCTCAAGCTGGCTGAACAACGGGAAACAAGAGACTGTTGTGACCACACAGAGGGACCTGCGCCACAGCATCTTGGATCAGGCTGTTGCCCCCGAGGGGCGGATTGCACTTTGAGCTGACAGGATGCGACATGTAAGACTCCATCAGGACGAGGGGAGGAGGAGGAATCTGTATTTACATTGCTGATGGTTCCTGCTCAAACATAGTCAAAGTTGACGGACAATGTTTCCCGGATGTTGAACTTTTTATGTGAAGATGTCGACCACATTATCTCCACCACCTTGTTGCTGCTGTTTACATCCAAAGTGACGCAAATTCAAAAATTGCCCTACAGAATTATTTCCTGAGCTTATACATGTATGTATTGTGTAAATATTCTGTTTTATATTTTCACCCTTTTCCATTTTGAATTGCATTAATCGTGTGTTGTATTTTGTATGTGTTATAGAGGAACTACAATTCTAATTGTATCATTGTAAAACTCTGTTGTATAATAATCATCAATGTCCTTGATTTTTTTGTGACAAAAGCACATTTAACAAAACAACACAGTAAGATGTTTTTGTTTTTGTAGTCATGTTCACCTTTTTAGTATACTGAAATTAGGGCTGCACGATTTGGTAAAAAAAAGTTATAATATGATTATTTTGGCTGAAATTGAGATTGTGATATGCAATATGATTAGTGGAAATGATCAGTTTTTAATTACAATTTGATATTTATTGAGGTGTGGACCAAAGAAAGATTTTTAGGCTAGGTCATCCATGCAGCACTACAATACCTCATTATAATGCTATTTTCTCACACATTTTTTCCTTTTTAAAAAAACTGGGATTTGGTTCTGTGATTTGGATGTTGCACTTGGCCATATTGCAATTTTATTGCAATTGTGATTAATTATGTAGCCCTAACTGAAATATTAACTCCACAAGTGAAACATACTTTTAAGCACCGAATGTTAAAACAATGAAAGAGCCCGCATTGAAATTCTCAAGGTAAGGGTTGTATCTTACTACATCGGATTAGTCTTTTAACTCCCACAAGAGTTCAGCTGTACCTTCTGAACAGAGCTAAAAGATCACCTTGATTTGAACTCAGACAGACTTTATTCCACAGGCCAGCATTTGCAGTGCACATAAACACCTACAGTATCTGGCTATTGATAAAAAACAGAACAGGACAAGACAGAAAAGATGATTCTGCTGTGAAAGCAGAGGTGATACTGATTTCAGGCTACGCCAGCATCTCTAACATGACAGTCTCACTGCACCTTGATAAATAACACCCAGTGTCAGTTGTGTATATAAAACCACCGAGTCAAAGTCACTTCAGCGTCGGCGTGACAACCGTGCCTTTAAGAAAAAGCAGAGCAAAGCATATGACATAAAATCGACATTGCCTTGGGTCCTACTCAGCACAACCGAAAAGGGACAACAACTCGGTGACTTATTGGGAATAATCGACTTTTCCCTTAGAGAATGCAATGAATAATTCTCTTTTACCAGGAGAGAAAAAAAACTCCCCCGGGGTATTGAACCAAATCGTCTTTTCTCTCTTCATTAGAAAAAAAAAGTCTACAAAGTCTTATCAGCATTCTGCATTCTCTGCCATTGGAGCTCAGATAATTGATTATGTTTAGGAGGTTCACTATTGGATATGCTGCGCCTTAGTAGTGGAAAGAGATATAGCAGTAAATTAAGTTTACCTTCCTAGGGCACAGTCAGACAAAGATTCACTGACCTCAAAGGACAGAGTGAAATTGAAATTACATTATAGGGAAAAAAGTTTCATTCAGAAGTATTATCCCGATTGGCTACACTGCACACCCATATTTCCCTCTTTAAATGACAGAATCATGAAGCAAGTTTTCATGTCATCTGAGATTACAAGCTGCATTTTATTGGCTCAATTTATACTGCTTTAGTGAAGCTACTGTTTTACAGTCCAAATAAAAGCTTGTATACTTGCTGCCCCGGTACAATGTTTCCCCAATATTACTCTGCAATTAAATCCTTCTATCCAATGCACATTTACGACAAGAAGCAATTAAACTTGCAAACCAGGCAGCAGAGACATTGTTCTCTGAGTTGCAGCCATGTCAGCTTGTGCGACCATATGAATTAGCAGGTGGGTTTCACTCAGCTCCAGTCGGCCTGCCAAATGTGGTGCTAGATTTATCTTCATTTGTTTGGACCGAAATGTTTGTCTATCATCTTGTTTTCTTTCATACTCCAAGCAAAGAGTAGAAAACTGTTGTTCTTGGCCAGCCGGTGCCCTTTAAAAGAAGCAAAGTTTTTTTCCTAAGGTTACAGGCTCTCAAAATCATTAACCGACCTTCCTTTTGCCTCCTTGTGCTGGAGCACTTTGTTACTCTCTGAGGAGTGTCGAGCTCTGTGCACTGTATGTGAGAGGTGTTGACAGAGAAATCCACCAATTTTGACTTGAGCACCACAAACAACACAAAAATCCTCCGTGCTTCAAGTGAAACTCCTGGCAGGATGTAATTTCACTCTGGGCCAAAACAAAACTACATCCGGTTAAGTAGTGCAGCTAAACCTTCACGTTATTTTTAGCTGTGATTTTTTATGCTTCATGAACAACATGGTTTTGTGGCTGTGGACTGTGACTACAGCGGTTGGCATATAGGCCTTCTTCAAACTCACAGACAAGTTTGACTTGCGCACATCTTTTGAAAACTTTTCAAAGTGTTTTTTGATATGTCAGTGTCTGATGAAGTTCAGTGAGAGGACCATGAGAGGAACCACAAACAACAGTGACAGCTGATCCCAAAAACTGGGTTGATATTATGACTGCATATGGAGGTACTGCATATGAGCCAGGTAGAATACAGAGGACATTAATGTTATAATACTAAAGATTTTCATGAAACAAAACACTGTTTTTGATAATGTTTTTAATAACCTTTAATTGTATTTACATTCTAAAATTATCTCTATATATATAATATATTAAAATGTTAGTGGCAGGGTCCACCATTCCCACCCTAGATTCAAATTGCCTTCTCCTGCACAAGGGATTCCTTTTATCCGATGCACTGCAACAGTTTGTAAAAAATAATAATCAAAAACAGACAAGACATTGTCATTTCTGACATTTCTGTCAGCAGATCATTGTTTAAGTTTTTACAGTGGAGCAAGACTGAGCCGCCACAGTGAGCTGTCATGAAGGGGCTGAACGACAGAATTATGATGCAAGTTTTCATGTCATCTAAGATTACAGGCTACATTTTACTGGCTCAGTTTAACACTGCTTTAGTGAGGCTACTGTTTTACAGTCCAAATAAAAGCTTGTATAATTGCTGTTTTAATAGCCTTCAAATGTATTTGCAATTCTGTAATTACCTTATATATTACTTTAAACTGTTAGTGGCAGGGTCCGCCATTCCCCCTGCTAGATTCAAATTGCCTTCGCATGCAACAGGGATTTCATGTAAATGATGTACCAGTTTGTCTAAAAATGAGATGTTGTCATTTTTGTCAGCGGATTACTGGAACAACAAGGAGGAGTGAAAAAAAAAAAGGTCTTTCTTTAAGATGACTTACTGTGTATTCATCCCACCAACCAGACGCCCAACAGCAGGTTGGAAAGGACAGATAATTCCTCCTGCCAAGTGTGAACTGGATGAAAAGGTGCTAAAGCCGAGCAAACTCATTTCTTATTTATACATTTTATGAATGACTACATTGAATATATCAAAGCTGGAGCTTAGAGAATTCCTGCATCTAGTGTTTCGCTTCATTTGCTACAAGAAGGAGCAGCCACAGTGAGCTTCAGGCAACTGCATACGTCAAACCTCTCAGCAAGGTAACCGACATAGTTACCTGTTTTGTGCTCTGCTGATGTCTGGAAAAATACTTGAACTGTGCGCAGACTGAAATCATATTGCAGTGCAAATTATTATCGACTGACTTCTTTATTTAGACTACATGATTTTGTTTGGCTGCTCTGTAAACAGATACACCAGGTGCTTTTCTTTTATATGTCTGCCAAAGTATCTGCTCAAGGAGTGTTTGTAGTACTTAACCACGCTTGCTGTTAAGAACTTGAAAGGAACTTTCATATTGCGTTAATTTTGGAGTGTTTCCACCACCATAACCACAAAATACAATGTCAGAAATAAAATTATCAGGAAGAATCTCTGCTTCTTTAAAACTGGCTAACTGCAACCTTGCCTGGGAAAACATAAACATAAGCTCCTCCAGTCTGCATGGCGACGCAGTGGCAAACATCAAGAATGACTACATAGAAACACCAGACCTCGATAGCCTTGTTTGCTTATGAGAAATTGAGACTGTTTCATAACCAGTTAAAAACTTGTTTTAGTAGCTTTAAATGTGGGTGTCGCAAAATCAACCAAAACCCCCGACCAAGAGTCAACCAACGAGCCGATCCTTGTCCTCCATCCACACGCACTTGTAGCTTTCTGAGCTAGAAAGGCTTATGTGATCTCTGTCTAATATCTGCCTCTCTTCCTGTCCCATTCTACAACCCATAAAACAACCTGAAAACATAAAAACACTTAACTGCACACAAGGAAAAAAAAAAAAAAGTACATTCACACAGACACAAAATTGCCCCACTCTCTTTGATTACTGCTGAAAATGGGAAAACATCTGAGGACAGATAAATGACTTTCTCCTATATATTGTGAAAATGTTGCTCTACTTTACAGCCTCCCCAGCAAGTTGAGACATCTTCAAGTTGGTTAATAACAAAAATCGTAAGTTCCAACAGCAACTATTTTTCTTTACAGTTGGATTCGTCCTCGTTCATGAGTGTTTCTTTTATCACAGTACACAGAGGGACCTTGGGAGATGAAGGAGCTATTAAGGAAATAAATAAAAGCCTGTACAGACACTTAGCTTGATCAAGACCAAGCATTAAATAATTACTGTAATTCACTTAGGTTTCTTTTAAGCTGTGTAACGATTTTCCCTGTTTCCCTCCTGCATAAAATTGATCTGATGAGGAGGACTAAACAAACGACCTCTAAATTAATTGGGATTCTCTCCGCCCCAAAGTAGTGCATCTATCTGTATAAGAATTGCAGGAAAGCTTTTAAAGAAGAGAAGCTAGGACAGAGCGAACAGAAAAAAAAAGATTCTGAAAAGGCTTGTACAAGCTTTGCATCAGCCACCATCGCAGCAGCAGATATGTTGTAATTGAAATGAAGGTGACTGGTACATTGAGAGAACCAAAGGCACCGGAGTGAATTGGAATATCACCTTGTCCTTCTCCTCAAAAGAACAAACAGAAAGAGAGAAGAGAAGAAAGTGCAGTCGCACCTTATTTTACAGTACAGCAAGAAGATGTAACAAGCTGAACTTTGTATTAAATTAGACAAAAACTAGAAATAATGTGATCTTTATTAGACAGCATAAGCCCCTTTATTAGACCCTTATTAGACTTCATTAGAGTTTTCTTAGAGGGTAATAAGGGAAGCATTAAAACAGAACTGCACTGTAAATTAAAGTGTTTTTTTTTTCCACCGTTAGACCTCGTTGTGACCCACAGGCTGGTCACAGGATATTTTTATTTGTGTCACCACATAAAGAAAAGACTATAGAAGAAATTCTCTTAATTCAAGATTTATATACGGAGGAAGATGAGAGGAAAAATGAGAGCCTGTTAATTCCACCTAAATGCAGTTGTCTCAATCATAAAGCAGGCCAAAATGTCCAATATTGTTTTCCTGATGAGAGGAAGTAAACACAATGACATGGCCTGTTTACTCAGCCTAAATGCATTTACTTCTCATTTAAAGTATTTAACATGTGTTTTCAACAATACGTGTCAAGATAATATATAAGTGTTGGGAAGGTTAATTTATGCACAAATGAACTCTCAAATGAACTTTACTGATAAAGCCTTTTGGAATTTAGGTCACGATGGTTTGTCATTTTTAAGAACTGGGTCCCAAGAAGAAAGTTTGGGAAACACTGGCCTACAGTATTACAATAAGTCAGTGCACAAAAAGACAAATATCCCTCTACCACTATAATTTTGGCCTTTATTTGGTTGATCTTGTTCACTTTTTGTTGTTAAAAGGGTAAGTAACAGACATGTGATTTCACTTTAGTTTACAGTACAGTTCTGCTGTAATATGTCCCTAATTAACCTATAATAGAATCTAATTAGGGTCTAATACAGTCAACAAAGAGCATATTAATTCTAGTTTTCATCCAATCTGATACAAAGTATAGCCTTTTACATCATATTAGTGTACTGTACAATAAAGTGGGACCGAAAGTGCATGTTTGTGTGTCTCCCAACCATGTGTGTGCCTGTATCGGCGCTGAAGTCAGTGAGCTATAAAATAGACCAAATGTGGGAGAAAAAATAAAGAAAAGAAAGATACAAGAAGTAGCAAATCCCGAGGTGGACATCACAGGACATGACACAAAGTTAATCTCGACAGCTGGGGCCAAGCAAGTTTAGGGGCCAAATCCTCTTGGAATCAGATCACATTATCCTTCTAACGTGGCTGACGATCGCCATCCATCTTCCCGAGCCGGTGTCCAGAGGCAGAGGCGAAGCCATGAAGTGTGCAGTAATCACAGCGGTACTCTGCACTGTTCTACCCATCTCCTACTCCTGGTCGTGGATCAAAGAACCTGTGCTCCCTTTGAAGTGGAAGGGCCGTCCGCTCAGGGAGGAAGGTACGCTTCTTTCCATAGGCTAATGAATCAAATTCTTCTCCTAATTATCTCTCTGTAAGAAGGGAAATTGCAAAACACCAGTGGTCTTCTGGCTTTCTTTAACCATCAGTGTGAGCACACTGAAATACTGCAGGTGTTTGACTTCAGTCCATAAAAGCCACAACACTCTCTGCTCTATTAATGTGCAGAGGAGGAAGAAAACCCACAGATGACATTAACCCTAAACCAAGAGTGATGTTCCTGACTTATGGAAGAGACATGCAATCATCATTAAACCAGAAATGATACATTTGCATAACTTATAATAATAAAATAATTAAAAGCAAATTTCCATGCAGTGCAGGCTTTCGTTTACAAGATAACTTCACATAATGATGGAACTGGCTTTTGTGGGGGCTGATGCTACACATACTAATAGAGCAATTAGAGTGATAATTTCCAGATGAGTTTGACTAATACAGTAAATATACTGTTATTAAAGGTAATTACAGTTTGGAAGGAGCAGGAATGTTGATCATCCTTCTCCCACAGGGGTGAAAAAAGGTCTTTCTTCAAGATGACTTACTGTGTATTCATACCACCAACCAGACGTCCAACAGCACGTTGGAACGGACAGATAATTCCTCCTGCCAAGTGCGAAATGGATGAGAAGGTGCTAAAGTCAAACAAACTTATCTCTTATTTATACATTTTATGAACGACTGCAGCGAATATGTCAAAGTTAGTGCTGAGAAAACCCTCGCATCCAGTGTTTCACCCCACTTGCACCCTTTCTTTTTTATTGATTTTCAATTACTTGCTACCTTAACTATCTTAACTCATCGCAATAATGAGATAATACGAACAGCAACACCATAACAGAACACATTACATGAGTAATTTGTTCCCAATGCTGCACACTACATCCATTAGATTCAACTGCAGCACCATCCCCAGTTCATTACATTTCCCTCACTTTTTACCAGGGGCATCTTGCAAGAAAAATTCTGGGGGTGGGAGGGTGGGGGGTGCACAATTAGAGTGGGGGCATGGGGGTCCTTTCCCAGAAAAAAGAAAATAATAATGCAATTTTCTGCAATTTGACATTTATATTCAAAGACTTTGGGGGGTTATTTTAAACTCAGTAATCTCCCACTTTATATTTGGGTAAATATTGTATATTCATTAAGAGATTTACACGTATTAAGAGAGAACATTTGAGGTATGATTTATGACATAATTAGAATACTTCTTACTCTTAATATAAAATTATCATAACTACATATTATAAAATGCAATAGCAATCGAATAACATAAAATATAATTTTTTTTTAAAAATCAAGACAAAACTCTGACTAACCTCTACCACTAACCTCCTAATGTTCCTGGTATCACTTTTTTCAGCACAAATCAACATGTTTTTATCTTAAAGCTGCAGCTATCAATGTTTCTTAAATTAACAATGGGTCCAATAATTGTGTGCGATCAGCATGGAGTTCCCTCAGATAATTATAACCACCTTTGCTGTGCCCCTCAGTTCAATGAAGCACTTTTTGCATCTTTAAGCTAATTGTTTTGGTTTCGTGGCCTGCACATTTAAATTTATTTTGGTTCAGTCTCACTGTTCTTATCGGCCTCATTCCAGCAGCAGGCAGCTGTTTAGCAAAACTAAAAGCTCTGTTAATTGTATTCTACTTTACCTGCACAGCACCAAACAGCAGAAAAAAGTTAGTTTGCTAATTGCTAATTTAGAGCAGGACATTTACTTCAGAAATTGGTTGAGACCGAAATATAGCTGGTGGCCAGACAAAAAAAAAAAAAAAAAAAAAACTCCATAAGAATGCTAATGTTGCTCCATGTTTGCAATATCAAATTCATAAGGTGATAATGTGTCAATGACAGCTTGTTCTGCTGCACCCAAGTGGATTAAAAACCAATTATTACTGCTTAAAGTTACCCAATTTAATTTTTGCTCTGTTTTTATTTTATTGTACCGACTCAAGCACCAAAACTAATTCCCTGAACGCATGTAATTTAGTGAATTAATTTCTGATAGTGATCCTCAGTCCAGAAAGTGTTACCCATAAACCTTGGAGGTTGCAGTGAGAATACATGGTTAGTCCCAAATTGACTTGCAGCCAAATTTACATAACTTAGAATATCACTAAATTTCTTCCTCTCCTCTCGCTTTATGCTTTTCAATTAGCTCATCACCGAAGGCACAATGTTGTCCCAGGCTTAGCCAGTCCGCCATCCATCCACAGCATGTGGGATGCTGCCCTACATCCCCTTAATGTCCAAAGGCCTCAAGAGGCCTGCCAATCCTGCCTTATCATTGTCGGTGTAAATCTAATTTGTGCTTGTGAGGATAAAGTTTGACCTCTGCTATATGTGATGTTCTGGCTGACTTACTTGATTCATGACCCGACTGCACAGACTCACAGGTGAGAACAACTGCTGCCAGATGCCCCTGAACTGTCTGTCAGTCCTGAAATATACCATCCCCTTTTCTCTTCTTCCTACTTTTGCTGCTCCTTCCACCTCTCCATCCCAGGTGCGGTGTCAAAAACTCAGATCTATGTTTCATGAGAGATGACCCGTTCTGTGGGGGTCTAGAGACGGCGGCTGCTGCTTGAATAGGATGATAAACAATGAGAGGGAAGTTATGGACAGAGACCTGCTCATTTATGGCCAGACTCTCAGACAGCAAATATATAGCATGCCTACAGAAAAGGCAGCCCGGCTTGGCAGCTTTACAGAGGCTACAGCTACACAAGCTTCCTCCGTGATGTGTTTGGACAATAATACTGTATTTGTTGCCTTAGATATGGCCTTATGAGAGGATATGGCAGACAGATTTTATAAACTCTCCACTGTCTGCTGGGCAAATGTAACTGTAATTCATATCAGCCAAGAAGGTCACTCTGTGCTGACACGAGGCAGCTCTGTGCAAAAACAGAACATCCTGCAAAGGTAGAACATGCTGTCATATTCTCTGGGTTTATGGCTTGACTCATGCTCAATCACTTTCTTGTGATTTCTCTTTGAAATGAATGAAATTAAATGAGCTTTAGTACGGCGCAAGGCAGGAAAAAAACAAGAACATGGAAATATAACAGACAAAATAATATCTAACAACATGAAATAGTTGTGTTGGTAACGGCAGCGCATGAAGATGTTGCAGTCAGTAGCTCCTTCTTGGCTATATTTTTCTTTAAATCTGTGAATTTAATGGCTTTACAGCTGAAACATGTATTATCTATGACAGAAATACACTGAAGTATTGAAAAAGGAAGTGCAGGGTTTAGAGAAAAGAGCAGTGGACCTTGAGATAATCAACTGGGAAAGAAAAAAATCAATTCCAATCAGTATTGTGATTTTTTCTTTACGATTCCTGAATCGATTTTTCAATACAGTATATATATATATATATATATGCATATAAACCTAGTGCTTAGTCTGTAAGCTTAATGCTAACA